>JAYJMF010000001.1:6397498-6423422 GCA_036873715.1 Salvia sclarea | reverse complement strand
AACTACCATCATTTTCACTTTTTATTAAAACCCGTGCCACTCTTCCATGGGCCTATATATGGGGGACGGAGGGAGTAACAATTTTAATTTATTAAAATTGAGATTAATTATTTTTTAATATATGGATTTCATGTTTAAATTTATGGATATTATATTCTACTTAGCATATTTATAACTTTTTATCATTAATTTGGAAATGAAATAATGAATAATGTATGTTTATATAGATTGTACTTTGGGATATAAAAATATTAAAAGGAAGTATTATAATTTTAATCCACCTAGGCTCCGCCTAGCCGTCTAGGCGCTAGTCCTCATCCCACCGCCTAGTGACTTTTAAAACATTGTTCAAAACTAGTTTGTAATTGTATTTTTTTTAGTAAAAAAAAAATAGGGAATGATAAAGATTGACTTTTTAAACTCATTATATAAATAATGGATTCTCATAGTTGGAATGTCCCTTAAAACATAAATAAAATGACATAATTGTTAACCCCAAATATATTAAAGAGAGATCAAAATTCATATCATTATCCCGTAAGCTTACAAATAGGTCTATTTTGCCAAGCTACAAGATTTGTGGTAGTAAAAAACATTAGAATCCAAAGTTGGATAAAGAAGATCGAAACTTAAAAATGATAGTCCATGAATGTAGCTCAATTCATGGAAAGCCCATATAACCCTAGAATTTTCAAACTGGTAAAAAGAAGCCCAGACAGAAATGAAACTGGCGCGCGACTCCTCATTTTCTCTCAACACTTCAACAGTTCGAATTTTCCACTGATTTTTGCGTTTGCATTCATCGATTTATGGTTTGGAAAGATTAACCGAACTTCTATACTAAAAATGAATGTCTATTTTTAAGTCTCGATTCTCCACCCTTTTTCGCCTCAAATGAAATGGAGAAGAACTTCCTAAGATTTTTGAAGAGGTAATTTTTTATGATTTCTATGTTTTAAAAAGAGGAATATATATGTCTGTATCCATAAAGGAGATTTGCTCCGTAACCGATTTTTACTCTCGCCGGAGAATTTCTGACCGGAGATAGATGCTCGGCCCCATTTTCGAAGCTGCGGCCGCTCTTCTTGGTTCTCTCTCTCTCTCTCTCTCTCTCTCTCTCTCTCAGTGAATCATCACTACAATATATATTCCTTGATTTCCTTCCATTGTTACATTCTGAGGCTTGATTTTCTGTTGCGTGATTATGCTCTTCAAAAGCAATTATGACTTTAGGGTTTTTTTTACTAAACAGAAAAGAAATTTCCGTTAACCGAGTTTATAAATCATAAACTATGATTGTAAATTACGTTAATCGAGTTTATGAATCATAAATTGTGATTGAAAAATTTCCCCTTGGAGTGTGCGAAGAATTTATGTTTTGCACTTGTTCTTCTTCAGATATGAGCCGGAAAAACGAGGTGAAGCTCGCTCAACGGGGGGGCCGAAGCCCCCCAAATGCCGGTGGCGAGGAGGAGGGTAACCTGGTGCCTTCCTGGAATAGAAAGCGCGCGCTGACTGATGCCTTGGGACAAGCCGTGTGTAAGAAGGTCCGATCGCAATGTGCTGCCAAGGGAAAGGGCGACAAAGATGTGTTCGAGATGAGCGACAGAGAGTGTGCCGCCTTTCTTGGCGACTTCTTCCATCCAACACGTAGGAGAAAACTGATGGGCAAAGACACCAGTGCCCTTTTGGATGGACTCTCTGCAAAATTGATAAGGGTAAGGTAGTGTTTACTTTGCATGAATAGTAATGATCTATTGTTTACTTTGATGGATAAATGATAGATTGCTTGATTTTGAACAATCTTATCCTTCAAATACTCAATCATATATTTTATCAGTTTAGCTTATCCCTCAATGTAAACACTAAGAGTTTTACATTTATCACAACTTCATTCTGTTTCACAGTAGTTTTGGGTTTGCAGGGCTTCTTGCTTTTCTCAGAGGTACAGGATCCTCTCAGGGGTTTTAATGAGGTATTGGATGATCGCAAGAAGGCGATAAATGATGTTCGAGCAGAGCTAAAGTCGAAGGACGAGGAGTTGATATCAACTCTGCAGAAGCTGAGCGTGGCCGAGGAAGCAGCCAAGGCTAAGGATGCTGCGTTAGCCGAACTAATGGTCAAGATCGCATCGTTGGAGTTTGACCTGGCGAGGGTCAGAAGAATAGGGATGTGGAGATGGATGAGCTCAAAGTTCGTTGTGAAACAGCTCTACAGGAAAAGGAGACATCTCTGAAGGAGCAGCTCAGATATGAAGTGGCCATGGCTAAATTGAAAGCGAACCTAGCCGAACTAGATCGTGCTGAACTAGAGGTCAAGATCACATCGTTGGAGTCCCAGCTGGAGAGGGTTCAGAGGGATCGGGACTTATATATGGATGAATTCAATGTTCGTTGTGAAACAGCTCGACAAGAAAAGGAAACGGCCCTGAAGGAGCAGCAGCTCAGATTAGAAGCGGCCAAGGCCAAGTCTATCGCGAACATCAAGACAGAATATTTTCGGAAGGGTGTCTCCAAGTTCAGAACCGAGTTTCTCCAGCAACCCATGGGCCAGCAATTCTTACACACACTGCACACGGACCTGTTGGCGGCCTATATGAGAACTCCGAAGCTTTTGTCTGATGCGGGCCCAGGAATAAGTTACTTAATGCGCGAGGCTAGTCGCCTAATGATGGAGCAGATTGAAGCTACAGATGAACAGAAGGCCCGTTGTGACCCCTCAGCCTGGATATATAGCATCGATAAGAATGAAGTTGTGACCAAATTTGGCATAAGCCCAGATGCCAAGGTGACAGATGAGTGGTGGATCCCGGCTATGGACAAGGCGGTGCAGATTCTTGTCGAGTCTCACGTTAAGACTCCAGGGCTGTCGACCACGATGTTGTATGATCTTCCTTACCTGCGGACCTTGACCCCCGCCCGAGTCGAGGAGCTGGAACGGTCAAATTTCACGGGTTTCGTCGAGTTTGCAGAAAACGCCCTATAAAGTCTAGAGATGACTCCAACAGGCCATGAAGAGAAAGTCCCTTAATTTATAAAGGTAACTTTTGTTGCTGGATTCTAACTCTTTTAAACACTTGTGACCTTTGGGAATGCATCGTAGATCTGTTATTTCAATGGAAAGCATATTTTTTTGAGCAAGATGTTAATATTTTTAACATATATTGTAGACGGGGTAATAATATGCATGTGAAATTTTCACAACTTGATTTACAAAAAATGTAGTTAACTTTGTATTAACAATCTTCAGAGCACTACAAAAAGAAAAGACTTGTATTTATGTGTAAACTAAATTAAGTATCTACCATATTTACATTAGTAGGATTAAACATATGATGAAAACATTTTAAGATTGAAATCTCCTATAGGGTATTTGGTTAGGTAAATGTAACAGACAAGATTGATGAGAGAGTATTTAATTTTTGCATTTGCATTCACTGACTGGTATATGATAAGTTGCAAAATTATAACTAAAATATTGTATAATACTAAAATTGCCTTTCTAAGTTATAAAATGCACAAACCAAAGGAACACAAAGGATAGAAAATTATTAATGTGTTGATATTGTTGATATTTTTGAAATTTTAGAAGTGATAATAAAATAATCATCAAAAAATCTGAGTGATAAGTGCTAAGATTTTCAATAGGTAATTTCAGGGATTTATATTCGTGTATCTATATGGAAGATTTGTTTTCTGTGGATTCCATTTCCTTTTCTAGCTTCACACTCTCTTTCTTCACGTAAAAAGTTGAAAACTGTTGGATTTCATATATCTTCTAAGTTTAGCAACCAAGACATTGGCAATGAATGTGACTACATTTTTAGTGATATTTTGAACTTGTAGCGTAGTTAGTGATCATATTTATTCCACCGATCATTTATAACACTGAAAAACATCCATTTAATCATACTTATATAATATTGCTTCCACTATTACATTCCGAGGCTTTATTTTCTATTGTGATTATAGGCTATTTGTTAGTCGAGTTTATGATTGAAAATTACTCCTTAGGTTGAGACCTATTTGTTCAGATATGAGCCGGAAAAACGAAGCAAATCTCACCGAGGCGGTCTAATGGGGGCCGACGCCCCCCCAAATGCCCGTGGCAAGGAGGCGGCTGATCTTGCTCCTGCAGAAGCTGATCGCTGCCGCCAAGGCCACTGCCACTGCCTTGGCCGAGCAGTGTGAAGTCCTGAGAAGAGTCCGTTGCGAGAAGGAAACCTGTTCGTGCTCGGCGCGTCCCAGCTCGATTCCGGTATTGAGATGGATTTGTTTCCTTATTCTATTTTATTGCTTTATGGCTATTGTTTCTGAAGATCATCATAATATAAATGTCTTTTGCGGCTGCAATATTTGAAGATCTCACCAAGACTATCCCACAAGATTTGGAACTGTTTTTTGTTTCCAGCACTTTTGTGAATGAGTTTCACTTATATTTCTGATTTTTGCATCTGCCACTGTCAAGATAATTAAGTTATGAAAAATGTATTTTTGGGCGAATGTATTTCTCCTACTCCCTTGGGAGTTTGGATCTTGTTGCATTTATACTTAGCATTTTTTTTATTGCATTTATATGTACGAGACACGTGATGATATAAAAAATCTAGGATTTAAAATTTATGCATGTCCTCCATCTATTTTATATAATAGAAGATGTGACATTTCATTTTTGAATAGTATAGAGTAACTTCCAAATTTAATTGCACAAAAGTAAGCAAAAAAAAAGAAAAAAGAAATATTAGAGATCATTTGATTAAATGTTAAAGCCCATTATCGTTCAAAACTAGTTCATAATTGTATTTTCTTTTTGTCAGTAGAAAGAAGGGGAATGATGAAGATTGAAATTTTAAACTCATCATATAAATAAAGGATTCTCATAGTTCGAATGTCCCCTAAAACATTAAAAAAAACATAATTGTTAACCCCAAATAACCCATCATCAAAGAAATTGTATGAAAATTCATATGATCATATCATTGTCAAGAAACATTATATGATGTAAAGATGGAAGCCCAATTCGATGAAGCCCATATAACCCTAGAATTTTTGAACTGGTGAAAAGCCCAGAAATGAAACTGGCGCGCCACTCCTCATATTCTCTCAACAGTAATCGAATTTCCCACTGATTTTTGCTGTTCTTGCGTTTGCATTCATCGATCTATTGTTAGGAAAGATTAACCGAGATTCTCGAACTTCTATACTAAAATGAATGTCTATTTCTAAGTCTCGATTATCCACCATTTTTTCGCCTCAAATGAAATGGAGAAGAACTTCCTAAGATTTTGAAGAGGTATTTTTTATGATTTCTACGTTTTATATATGTATATGTGTGTGTGTATCCATATAGGAGATTTGTTTGTTGCGGATTCCTTCGACTCTAGCTTCACATTTGTCTCGTTCTCGGGTGAGTGAAATGTTGAAAACTGTTGATTTTTATTTAGCATCTTCTAAGTTTTACTTTTGAACTGCAAATAGCTGATTATTGGCTTCGAAGAAGATATCCAATGGCGTGCTGTTGAAACTGCTCATGTAGTTTTTTTGGAAACGGATTGTTGAAAATGTTGCTAAAAGGAATTTCTCTGTAACCAATTTTAACTCTCGCCGGAGAATTTCTGATGCTCGGCAGCAGCGAGCAGTTCCCCATTTTCGAAGCTGCTGTGGCTCTTATTGGTATTCTCTCTCTCTCTCACAAATTTCCATTCTCGATCATCAATAATCATCTATTACTTGCATTGTTACATTCTGAGGCTTGATTTTCTGTTGCGTGATTATACTCTTAAAAAACTATGCTAATTTTAGGGTTTTTTTTTTCAATAAACAGAGAAGAAATTTCCGTTAACCGAGTTTACGAATCACAAACTATGATTGGAAATTACCCCATCGAGTTTGCGCAGAATTTATGCATTGTGTATTTGTTCTTCAGATATGAGGCGGAACAAAGCTCCCCGGGGCGGTCTAGTGGGGGCCGACGCCCCCCCAAATGCCCCCCGTGATGAGGAGGAGGGTAACCTGCCTTCCCGGAAGAAGAAGCGCGCCCTGATTGATGTCTTGGGACTGCCCGTGTTGAAAAAGGTCAGATCGGAACGTGCTGCCAAGGGCAAGGGCGAGGGCGACAAAGGCGTGTTCGAGATGAACGACAGAGAGTGTGCCATATTTCTTGGCGATTTCTTCCATCCAACGCGTAGGAAAAAACTGATGGGCAAAGACACCAGTGCCCTTTTGGATGGACTGTCTGCGAAATTGATAAGGGTGGGAGTTTCACAATTATCATCACAACTTCATTCGGTTTCACACTTTACCACCGTTGTTGATTGTAGTTTTGGATTTGCAGGGCTTCTTGCTTTTCTCGGAGGTACAGGATCCTCTCAGGGGTTTTAATGAGGTCTTGGATGATCGCAACAAGGCGATAAAGGATGTTCGAGAAGAGATAAAGTCGAAGGACGAGGAGTTGATATCAACTCTGCATAAGCTGAGCGTGGCCGAGGAAGCAGCAAAGACTAAGGACGCTGCCTTAGCCGAACTAAAGGTCAAGGTCACATCGTTGGAGTCCCAGCTCGCTAGGGTTCAGAAGAATCGGGACGTAGAGATGGATGAGCTCAAAGTTCGTTGTGAAACGGCTCTACAGGAAAAGGAGACATCTCTGAAGGAGCAGCAGCTCAGATTTGAAGTCGAAAACACCAGATCTAACGCGAATGTAGCCGAACTAAAGGTCAAGATCACATCGTTGGAGTCCCAGCTGGAGAGTGTTCAGAAGAACCGGGAAGTAGAAATGGACGAACTCAAAGTTCGTTGCGAAGCAGCTCGACGGGAAAAGGAAACGGCTCTGAAGGAGCAGCAGATCAGATTTGAAGCGGAAATGGCCAAATCAAACGTAGCCAAACTAAAGGTCAAGATCCCATCGTTGGAGTCCCAGCTGGCGAGTGTTGAGAGGAATCGGGGCTTAGATGTGGACGAACTCAAAGTTCGTCGTGAAACAGCACGAAATGAAAAGGAAATGGATCTGAAGCATCAGCAGCTCAGATTTGAAGTGGCCAAGGCCAAATTTAATGCGAACCTAGCCGAACTAGAGGTCAAGATCACATCGTTGGAGTCCCAGCTGGCGAGGGTTCAGAGGAAACGGGACTTAGATATGGACGAACTCAAAGCTTGTTGTGAAACAGCTCGACAGGAAAAGGAAACAGCTCTGAAGCAGCAGCAGCTCAGATTTGAAGTGGCCAAGGCCAAATCTAATGCAAACTTAGCCGAACTAGAGGTCAAGATCACATCGTTGGAGTCCCAGCTCGCGAGGGTTCAGAACAATCGGGACTTAGAGATGGACGAACTCAAAGTTCGTTATGAAACAGCCCTGAAGGAGCAGCAGCTGAGATTTGAAGTGGCCGAGGCCAAGTCTATCGCGAACATCAAGACAGAATATTTTCGAATGGGTGTCTCCACTTTCAGAACCGAGTTTCTCCAGCAACCCACGGGACAGCATTTCTTACACACTCTGCACACGGGCCTGTTGGCGGCCTATAGGAAAACTCCCAACCTTTTGTCGGATTTGGGCGAAGGTATATGTTACTTCATGAGCGAGGCTAGTCGCCTAACGATGGCGCAGATTGAAGCTACAGATGAACAGATGGCCAGGTGTGACCACGCAGCTTGGTTTAAGAGCATCGATAAGAATGAAGTTGTGGCCAAATTTGGCTTAAGCCCGGTTGCCAAGGTGACAGACGAGTGGTGGATCCCGGCTATGGACAAGGCGGCGCAGATTCTTGTCGAGTCTCACGTTAAGACTCCAGGGCTGCCGACCACGACATTGTATGATCTTCCGTACCTGCGGACCTTGACCCCCGCCCGAGTCGAGGAGCTCGAAAGCTCAAATTTCGTGGGTTTGGCGAGTCTGCAGAAAACGCCTTATAATGCCTAGAGATGACTCCAACAGCCCAAGAAGAGAAAATCCCTGAATTTATAAAGGTCATTTTTGTTGTTGGATTCCAACTCTTTTCAACACTTTTTAACTTTTGTGAACACATCGTGTTGTATATATTTTCATGTCTCTTCCTACATTTGTCGGACCTTCTAATTATACTATAAATAACCTTTGAATTCGAGTTTTCTTAGCAAGATGTTACAATAATTTTTAACATACTTATGTAGTTAGGATACTAAATTATAATTCTACACGTGTGAAATTTTCACAACTTGACATACAAAAATACAGTTAACTTTGTATTACCTTTGCGAGGAGGATAGTTACATGGTTGGGTCTAAAAATTCTCTTTGTAATACTTGGGAACTTCTTGTACCAGGAATAGTAATAAAATTTTCTCTTTTCTGAACAAAAAAAATACTTCCTCCGTCCTTCAATTGTTGGTGCACTTTTTTTCGGCACGGGAATGAAGGAGAGTTGAAAAAGTAGTGATAAGAATATATTTTATATTTAAAATTGTATATGTGGTGAAAATATCCAAAAAAGGAAATACACCAAGTTAGTGGAACATCCCAAAATGGAAAGTGCACCAACAATTGAGGGACGAAAGGAGTAATAATCAACACAAGTTTTGGTGATCAATTGGAGCACATGCCAACTTAACCACCACAAATTCAATCATTTAAACCAAATATGTAATTAAATTGCATTATTTTATTAATCAAGCATTATCATCCTAGCAAACAAGCCCTTAGCGAATTATTTTGAGGGTTAATTATAGTTTCCATCCTAACTTTTTTTTTTCTTTCGAATCTAGCTATCTCAATTTTTATAAAACATCAATTATATATCCAACATTTTACATTTTTTCCAAATCTATCACAACATTTATCATTTATCATTTTTACAAAAGTAGTGTGTGTTTAATTAGTTAGTGTGCTTTTACAAAAGTAGTAGTAGTAATTAATAAAGCTTATATTGTGTTATTTTAGTAGCTACTATCTTATACAGTTAAAAAAAAAAAAAGATACTATATCGTATAAAATGGACAAGAGCTGTGTGCTTAGCCAACATACACATTAATTTTAATTTAATAAATAGGATAATTGAGACAATATAAAACATATCGGAATTTTGAATAATTAAAGAAGATCGAAATAAATTTGTGTAAATAGAAATAAACCTTCTTTTTTTTTGGATAAATAAATACAAAAAATTTTAAATGGCTGCGTCACGGAGGACTCGAACCCAAGACCTTTGCCTTGGACATTAACCTCCTACTATTAGACCAACACACACACGCACAAAAAACCTTTCTACGATAAACCTAGTAGAAATAAACCTTTCTACGATAATGTGATGTAACGATGGAAGGCCCAAGAAAAAGGCCCATAAACAAAACCGGCGACTCCTCATTCACTATCAAAAGAAATTTATTCTCTCTTAAATTCTTTTCCAATTTTTGATCTTGAAAGATTAAGCGAGATTTTCGGACTTCCTAAGATTGTGAAGAGGTAATTTTTAGGATTTCTATGTTTGAGCTTCGCACTGTCTCTTTCTTGGCGTGCTAAAGAATTGTTGATCTTTTTTTTTTTTTTTTGATCTAGTTTCTTGGTTGTTGAAAATGTTGCTAAAAAGAATTCCTAACTCTATATAATATAGCCGCACTGAATCATCACTAATCATCTATTGCTTCCATTATTGCATTCTCAGCCTTGATTTTCTATTGCGTGAACTATATATATGCTAACTCGAGGGTTTTTTATTAACTAAGGCTGCAATTCTCTCTTAATGTGCTTTCTCTTTAGTTGTGAAATTATCGTCCAAAAAGGAGGAAAAAAGAAAATACTACCCTTCGATTCTTCCTTCTTTTTCGCATTCTTATCTATAAAATGAAATTGTCCCTTTCTTGTTTCTATTTTTCACTCCAATGAGAAATAGTAATATTATGAGTTGTTGGCGTGATAATATTTTCCTTCATTGAAACGAAGAAAGAATATGAGAAATGTATAGACAAGGATGTGAAGAACAAAGAATAATTTTTGCAATTAAAGAGAAAATACAACAATTTAAGCTTATAAAGAATTGAGTTTTTGATTGAAAATCGCCCCTTCAACCTAATAAGGGAGTTAGTTTGTTGAAAATTTTATGTTTTTCACTAACGTTAATTTAAGACCTATTTCTTCAGATATGAGGTGGAAAAACGAAGTGAATCTCACCCTCGCCCTCGGGCTGAGTAGCTCTTCCTCTCCACCTACATTGGTGGCTGAGCTTCTCAGAACTCAATCCGGGGGCGAGGAGGAAACTCCGAAAGAGTGTAAACCACCTTCCCCGAAGAAACGACGCTCCGTGGCCGGCGCCTCCGTGCTTAAGAAGGGCAAATTCGAGCTCGCCGCCAGGGGAAAAGGCAACGCTTCCGCGGAGGTTCCCACGGCGAGCTCTTTGCCCAAATCTGGCCATCCTACACAAGACCTTAGGGCCCTTGTGGATGGGATGCGTGCCGATTTGCTAAGGGTAATCACAACTTCATCAAGGGATGTCTGGTTAAGTTTATTTTAAAGAGTTTATAAGCTCTTTCATGAGCTGATAAGATGTTATGTCTTCAGAGCTTATAAGTCGCTAAAGTATTTGGATAATGACTTTATAGGAGTGTAATTGCGAGTTCTAAATAAAATAAAATTATAGTTAAATAGAGAAAAATTGAAAATAAATGAAATTGGAAAAGTATATAATGAAATATAAAACCATAATTAGGTTATTATTGTAAAATTGATCGTTGTTTATTAGATTATGGGAAAATAAGTTGGGGTTGCGTTACTTAGGGGGTGTTTGACTAAGTTTATCTTAAAGAGCTTACAAGCTCTTTCAAAAGCTTATAAAATGCTATTTTCCAAGAGATTATAACCTGTTAAAGTGTTTGGATGATGAGCATATAAGATACTATTATTTTTTTTCTTTTGTGAATTTTGAGAGAGAAAATTAATGAAAAATAAAATTGGAAAGGTATATGATGAAAATATTATACCATAATAAAGTTACTTCGGTAAATTAATTATTGGTTCACTTACTTTTTGGGAAACTTATAAGCTGTCGGAGTAGTTTATTTTCAAGGTTTATAAACGGTTGAGGAATTTATTTTGCCAAACACTTTGTAATAACTTATAAGTTCCTAAACCGCTTATAAATTGTTTTAAGGAACTTATAAGCTCAACCAAACACCCTTTTGTTCTCTATGGAGCTTATAAGTTTTTGGAATTTATTTTCACAGCTTATAAAATATTTTAAGGAGTTTAGGGTGCCTCCAATGGTGGCACCTAGTTTCTAGTTTCGAATGATGGCATCATTTTAGAAACTCATTAACTTTTTTTTTCCCACATCTCATCCAATAATAAGACTAGATTCTAATTTGAGGATCATACTATAATACAAATGAAAACACTTAAAACAAAGAAGTAAAGTGAAGGAAAAGAGAAAAAAGAAAAAGAAAAAATATAAAAAGTAATGGTGGTGGATCCATAAGAAACTAATTTCAAATTGGCATCTAGTTTCTTATTTTTATGGTAATTCTTATTCTTTTGAAACTAGAAACTACTCACCATTGGAGACACCCTTATAAGCTCAGCCAGGCACCGTTATTGATTGTATTTGGGTTTGCAGGGGTCCATGTTCATGTCAGAGGCGCAGAAGCGCCTCGCCAGTTTTCATGAGATCTTGGATGATCGCAGCAAGGCGATAGAGGATGTTAAAGCTGAGCTCAAGTCCAAGGACCACGAGTCGAAGGCTAAGGATGCTACCATAGCCGAGCTAGAGGTGAAGATCGCATCGCTGGAGAAGAAGCGGGACGTTGAGATGGAAGAACTCAAAGTTGGTTACGAGAGCAAGTTGGCCGAGGAGGATAGGAAGTGGTGGGAGACCTCCGTCGTGGCAGCCAGGATGGCATACCGGCGGGGGGAGCGAGACTTCCGCCGTGATTACTTCCTATCCTCCCAGGGCCACCAGTTTCTCAAAATCATGCATCAGGAGCTGCTCGAGGCCGGCAAGAAAGCCCAACTGGATGTCCCTACAAAGTCGGGAGATGATAAGTGGTGGATTCCAGTGATGGAGAAGGCCGTCAAGCTCTTTGCAGAGCCACGTGGACATGATGGGGAAGACCTTCGTCCCCGATCGCCTCTCTATGCCTTTCCCTATCTCCGGCGTCTACGAGCTCGCCGAGGGGAAAGATCGGACGCCTCCGGCTTTGAACCGCCTTTGGAAGATCTGAGCAACCCGCAAGATTTGGACCTTCTTTTGTTTCCAACACTTTTATGATGTGTTCTAATTTAACTTGTGTTTCTTGCTTGCCTTTTGATTTCCATTTTGTAACTTTTGGATTTATCACCGAAGATAAGTTGTGAAAAATGTAGGATTTATTTGGCGAATGTATTTCACATGCTCCCTCCTAATTGCACAAAAGTATACCTATCTCAACCTTGAGGTTCAACCAATCATTTTTGTGAAACTTGTCAAAATTGGTTTGTCGAATTTTATTTGTTATCTATACTAATAATAAAAGTGTGGGTTTTATAAAATATGGATTTCCTATTTTATTCTTATTGCATATATTATTTTAAGAATAATTATGTAAATTATTAATTATGTACATATACATATATCTCCAATTTAATTCATTAATTTTAATCTACAAGTTATTTAACTATATTGTGATTCTATTTGATGTATACTTTGTTAATTAACCGTGTAAATTGTTAATTAACCATGTCAATTAACATGTTAGCAACGAACAAGTTATTTAGCAAGATTACAATTCTATTTGATATATAACACAAAGTAACATGTTAATTCACATTCTCTGCTAGTATTTTTAAATGTGTATATACACACTTAAAGATGTTACTGCCAGGATGAGATCAAATGCCCTACAATTTTTTTTGTACTACCGTGTTCCCCTATTATATACTGTATATTATTTAAAAAAACTTATATAATTTTTTTATTATACTATGAATATTATTTAACTTTTATTCAAAAGATTAAATTTTTAAAAAGTTATGTGTCCTAATTTTGAATTGATAACCCTAAAAATGATTAAATACTAAAAAAAATTATATACCATGACCGAATGAAACGAACTCTTGTTCATAATTATATAATTAAACTAAACATATAAAATTAAAATTCAAGAAAAAAAATGAAAAAGTCCAAAAAAAAATAAAAGTGGGATACAAAACAAGTCATGAAATGTGGAACACTATAACTGCATCTCAAGTGAAACTTTAGAGATTTAACGGGCTTTTTGAGATGAGTGAACTAGACTATCAAATATGCTCTAAGAGTTATCATTGATAATTGATAAACCATAAAAAAATTGTTGGGTAACTAACTTGGGTTGACATGAATATTGGTAATGTAGAGGAGAAATAAAATAATGAAATATTAGAGAGGTTCAATGGTTGACCATAAACATAGGTTACCTAGCCTTGGAGTCCAGTTGCAGTGAAGCCCGTGCAATCTAAAAAGCCCAATAAAAAGGCCCAGAAACAAATCTGGCGATTCCTCCTCATTTCTCAGAGCAAATCCGTTCTCTCGAAAGAAATCCAATTCTCTCTTAAATTTGTTTCCCATTTCCAATTGAGTTTTGGTGTTCTTGCGTTTCTACTCGTCGATCTATGGTTAGGAAAGATTAACCGAGATTCTCGAACTTCTACACACAAACGAATGTCAATTTCTGCGTTTCGATTCTCCACCTTTTCACCTCAAATGAATTGGAGTATTTGCTGATATTTTTAAGAGGTAATTTTCAGGATTTCTATGTTTTAAAAAGAGGAACTATTATGTGTATCTCTATACGAGAACTGCATATCATCACAATTGTTTTATGAAACACACAGTGATGTATGAAAAATTGAGAACTGTTGATTTTATATATATACACACATTCTTACTTTTGAATTTTGAATCATAAATAGCTGATTATTGGCAACTGCAACTTAAAAAACCAATGAACACGTCAAATTTCATGCTCAGAAACTGTTGAATTATAATCCAGTGATCATGGCAACCACACTATCGAATTTCTGATATATTATATATTCAAAACATTAGCTGCTTTTACATTTGTTACTGATAGCTTGCTGCTGGTTGAACTTCTTCTGCTCATGTAGTTTCTTGATTGTTGAAAATGGTGCTAAACAGAATTGCTCCGTGTTTCAGTATAGTAACCGATTTTCTTGTCGCCGGAGAATTACTCACGGGAGAAAGATGCTCGGCATTTCCTATGGGGAGCTGTTCCTCATTGTAGGAGCTGCAGCCGCTCTTATTGGTAACTCTATGTAGCTACATTTCATCGTCGTGTGTCATTATCATCACTAATATGTATCGGTTCCATTATTACAGTCCGAGGCTTGATTTTCTATTGTGTGATTGTATTTTTAGGCTCAATTTCCCCCATTTGTTTGTTATAACTAAACAGAAGAGAAAATTACATTAATCGAGTTTGTGTTTGAAAATTAGGGCCAAAGGATCTTCCTGTGATAGCTAGAACGGCTGGGAGGTTAGCTGGGAGGGCAATCGGATATGTTCAAATGGCGCGGGGACAATTTGAAAGCGTTATGCATCAATCTCAAGCTCGTCAGGTGTTGGTTCTTGACTTCTATTTGGGGGGTTTGTTTACCTATATACATGTTTGTCGATCTGATTGCTTGGTTTGGGGCTTTAATGGCTACACTGCAATATAGTGTTTATCTTTGTAACTTCTAAGAAGAGAGCTCTGCTTAGCCATAGTGTTACCAATTTCGTCTTCCATTTGGTTAGGGCATAGAATTCTAGAAGGATTAGCCACAAATTCTTAGTAGTGTAAAAGCCATTCTTTGTTCATTAGTTGTATTTTACGCCATTCTGTTGGACTGCACCAGCGCTATCTCTTAATCCAGACATCACGTGGTGCTAATATTAATTTCATGATAGATTGGTGGATATTTTGTGTGTAGATGTGATAACCCTCACAGTGGGAATAGTATAATAGTCTCCAGCTCCTTTTCGGTGATTGTATATCTGCATGATTATCCTGATTGTCTACAAGCAATTATGTTTTGTTCCACAATTTTATTGTTTTGAATGGAAAAAATCGGCTATACTCTGACAGGTGCATAAAGAACTGCAAGAGACAATGGCACAACTAGAAGCCATACGCCATGAAGTTCGGTCCATTTCTTTCATGAATCCAGGTCCCTTAACAACAAGGCTTGTTGATAATATTGCTAACCAACCACCTGTTACTAATGGTTAGTAATTTGGTTGCATATTTTTCTGTTGTATGTAAGTAGATTTCACTTGCTATGAATCACATTTAGTTTCGTTACTGAATTGTAGCGGAAAACGAATCTGCAAAACCTCCTCAAGAGAGTAATGTGAGAGTTGAGACCCCAGTGACCAGTAGCACGGCCAAGGTAATGCCGGATTTGTAATATTAGTTCTAGTGTAAATTCAAGTCCTTAATGAGCATTCGAATGTCTTAAGGATCATGGTTCGCCAACTTTGTCGCTGTCTGATATACATAGCCAAGCAAGTGCATACGCAAGATTGGCTGAAGCTGCGCCCAAGGTAATACCAGATTCGTAATATTAGTTCTAGTGTAAATTCAAGTCCTTAATGAACTTTCGACTGTCTTAAGGATCATGGTTCGCCGACCTTGTCGCTGTCTGATATACACAGCCAAGCAAGTGCATACCCAAGATTGGCTGAAGCTGCGCCCTTGGCTGCAAATTCAATGGATGAAGTTCTTAATGAGCTAAAGGATGATTCTGGTCAGTTCGTCGTTCTGCCCATATCAGCTGAAACTGCTAAACTGTTGCCCTGTCAAAAAGGTGACCATATCCATATTTCTCTTTAGGCTCTTTCATCACTATGCTTCTACCAACTCTTGGTTATACGCAGTTAATTCCTTTCCTTAATTCATTCTGTAAATTGTGCCTTGTATCTCATGTACCATGTATATCAAGGTCCTTTGCAAGGAACTCACTAGTCAATTGGTTTCAGGTGATTTGACAGGATCTGACTTATTGTTAGAGGCGGTACTTGAGGAAGAGGTGGCACGCAATGCAAAGAATTTCTTTTCTCAGACGCAAAACCAAACGAAAAGTGAATGAGTAAGTAGTCTTTTTCCTTAAATTTGTTAGATTGTCTTGAGATTTCACCTTACTTTATCCCCCTCAAACCTGCAAAAACAACGAAATGCCGCTCCTGTTCCTCTTTATGCTGCATATTATATCACATTAATCTTCTCAGTTGTGACCGAGTTTTGTTAATACTACAAATATGTCATGCAACACGTGCAAATTAAAAAAGAATCTTTTTGCTTAGATGACTCGAGCACTGGCCAGCTCAAAACAGTCGATCAGATAAAGATTTGGTATTACGCACGCTTTCATTTTGTTTCTGCTACCACTTTCTCTTTAATCGCCTCGTATCAATCCCATTGCAGGAACATATGGTGGCTTTTGATGGGCCTGCAGCATTCTGCTTCTGCTATTCCTTTAGGTAACTTCTCATTGAATGCTCTTAGTTTTTAGTCAAGAAAAGTATCAATGTAGCTTTAGTCTTAGTGTGGATTTCTTCCTACATGTCTAAATATTTTGAAACCCACTTTTCTTTAGTAGTGGGAACCGATGCCGACGGCTTATTTTATAGTTATCATTGTGTAAAGCATAGCATATTAACAAATTTTGAATGATTTTTTGTGTCATATTTCTAAAGGGGCTTTCCTTTATAGGTTACCCAAAAACTGACGCATGTTACCATCTTTTCCCATAAAGAATTCTCTCATCATATGGTATTAATCTAGAATCTAAGTCATTAGATTTGTCGATTCTGATTCTTGGTGGAATCGCATTCCACTTCTTTTGTCTCACCCTCATTTCTTAATGTTATCATCTTTATTTTATTTCGCAAAATGTATTCTATAGTTTAATGCGAACATAATAATTGGCCGGTATAATTGTCATATCAAAAGTCACGAGTGATTAGATCTCATAAAGCTTGCTTAATCAGCAGAATTGAGAATGAGCATTCATTTAAAGAGAAATATATTGGAACATATTCGATCCTTTTTGCAAATGTTTATTTGGGAATCTTGAGAGTGTTTCTCATAGTTGTACGGTGGAATGAGTTGTACGTTTGGTACAAATTGTTGAATCACTAAAACATTTATCATGTTGGTATCTTGTTCTCTATTAGATGGAATTATAAATAAATTTATGATTTGTGATAAAATGGGAAAAATTTAGATAATATCCTACCTAACATTTATGCGGAATACTAGATGTATCTCAACATTTCAAAAGCAATAACGTTGTACTAGAAATTATAATTGCAAGAAAAATGCATTCTTTAGTATATTTCGGCACTAAAATAATGTGGAGTTGTCTGATTGCAACATCGGTTAAAACGACATCGTTTGTTTCACTTAATTCTTTAGAAATATTAAGTTCACTTCAACTATGTGATATCATTGACATTGTAGTTTCTTAGAAATACAATGGGATTGATCGATCCTCCTCCCAAAATCACAACCATCCTTTGCTAAAAATGTTGGAAGAATGTATAAGGAACGAGATTTTTGTGAATTCGATGCGAGAGTAAGATATTTTTGTGTTGGAAAATATGATTGGGGATTTTGGTTAATTGTTTTAAAATTGTGTTTACAAAATTATTACTTTTGACACTGGATATTTGGTATTCCACCAAAAATTGGGATATTATCTTATAACTTTTTAAATAAAATTCAATTGTTGATTCTTCAACATCAGCTGGTTCGGACCTCCACTTAATTTGACCTAAGCTTCATTCTTGTCAAATACTATATAATTACATTGATGATTAAATTGTTTTGGATAGAGAAGAATGGGAACAAATAGAAATCACATGTGTCACGCACTCTCAAAGTCATGAAGCATCGATTATTTACTTGAAATACGAAAACTCACGGAAAAATCACAATAAAAGTAAAATTGACACTACTATGTATGTTGGTAAAACATTATTTTCTTTTGACTTAGTTTTTTTCTCATCATTTCGTACACCTAGTGCAACCAACGGAAAATGCCAAATTCTCCCAATAGGTATCTAATTATCTATGTCTATATCAAATTGTGATAATCGGAAAATTTATAAATTTAAATCATGACCCTTTGTGAATGTGAAGTCAAACAAGTCTTAGTTTGTCAGTATGAAAATTCTTAGCATGTGTCAATTAACAAAGAAAATGGTCCACTTGGTTGACTCTTTGCCATTCTTGAAAACGATTTCTCTCCAATTAATTTGAACTTTTTCTAATTATACCTTCCATTATTCCATGCTAGAAAACTGGTTTCCTCGAAGACTTTGGTGACCTTGAGTTAGACAAACTACCACAAACACTAGTTAAGTCAGACAAAATCATGATTTTATGTATCGATGTTATTTATCTTTGTATGTATCTAATTATACGTTTATGTTTAAGTAGACACTTTCATTATTTCATATCTGTATATGAGTGTATCATTAACTTATTTGAAATTTAACAAAGTAGAATAAAAAACAAACAAATTACTCTTTTATGTGTTAGTGTCATACTACTCTATAGCTTGTATTACACGATTTTGCTTAATTAGACACTTTCGTATATGCATTTATTACGCTATTTGAAAACAAAATTTATAAAGACCACTTATTTTTTAATTATAACAACATTGAAGTAGGCTTATGTGTACATGCTAACTCACGCTAAATAAAGATTGGATGAATTTTCTATTAGATGGTCTGTGGTCCGAGGAATTTTAATTGAAATTTGTCCAAGATTACTATACTTGAATCCAAATACTATGAAATAATACTTTTAAGGCTTGTCTGATATGCACCATGTAGTATAACTGTATAAGGAGTACAACAATAACAATATCATATTTTGTCAATAAAATATTTAGGAATACACTCGTCTGGAATCGATTTTAAGTAATGTCTCGTATGAGGCCCACAACTAATACACTTAAGGGTGGTGAAACTATTGAACCTCACCTAAGATCGTCCTTATAATTTTTTATTTTTTTTGTAATATCTATAAAATATAATTTATTATTTGATATGATGTATTAAGAGGTGGACTTCTATACATTAGTGTATATATACATCACACTGTTCAAATCCAACAAATTCAAGATGTATTCATTCAAGATGTAATCCAACAAATTCAAGATGTATTCATTCAAGATGTATTCCTTTATTATCCTCTCATCACTCTTGATTACAAGGTGATTTATATATATATATATATATATATATATATATATATACATCAATGTACGGGAGTTTTTGCCATGAGTTTTGATACATATTCTTCTTTGGATCGTCCCGACAAATTCGTGACATTCCATTTTCAAGACACATTTATACTCAAACAACTTAAAATAATATCTCAATCACCATTTTATATTAATACCTTTTGAATCTCCTTAAATTCTAGTATAATAATAAAATTTCCACCAACAAGCTCATTGGAACGAGAGAAGTACTCCATTAATTAAAATATTTGAATATCATAACTATATTAAACACCATGATTATTATCCATACCTAACAAGCTCTAAAATTCTATGTTCACGAGAAGTCGATAGATTTTATAGTAATATTTCGTTATTTTAATGTTAAAATTCCACATGTGGGGTAAAGGGGAAAAGGGTAGGGATGTAAAATGAAGGAAAAGGAAAGGTATTCTGAAAACTGAAAGTATATTAAATGCGAGAAAAGCCACCCCCGATTTTCCGCTCTTATTTTCTGCTTGCTTTCCAATGCCTCTCAGCAATCACTAGAAAAAGATAGCACAGCAGAATTAAAGCTGCTACTTCTCTCTCTCTCTCTACACCATAGCGCCACCTCCGTCGACTCCTGCAGGCTGCAGTGCGTTGCAGCTGTTGCTCCGAGCTCGGAATCGGAGTGAATGTGACTGCGATTGCGGAATTTCCCCAATTTTCGAACTTAAATCGACGATCGTGAGCTCGGAGCTCGCCCCAATCGCTGCCATGGCGAACAACCCAGGCGAGGCGCCGTCCGACGACTTCCTCGAGCAGATTCTAGGGTTCCAGGGCTACGCCACCGCCGCCGACGATAATTTGGCGGGAAGCGAGGGTTCGGCGGCGGCGGCGGCGCCGTCGGCTTCCATGATGCTGCAGCTCGGCTCGAGCCACGGCTCGTCGCACCTGGGCGGTCCCATGGGGGTCGGCGGTCTCGGCGGGGGTTACGGCGTCGGAGGTGGCGGTGGTGCGGCGGGTTTCCCGCTGGGTTTGAGCTTGGAGCAAGGGAAGGCCGGGTTTAACGACGCGTTTGGGGGCGGGAGGAGGTTCTTCCGCGACGATGCATTTGATTCCCGCGGCGGCGCCTCTGTTAAGCCGGTATGATTTTTTTGTGCAATTCGGTGTGTGAAATTCGATGAGGTTTGATCGATTTTAGGGTTAGTTTTGAGTTTGAGATGATGTTACTTATTCTCTTTGTGATGATAACTGCCGCATTTTGAGCTTGAGTGAATTGTCACATTTGAGATGCTGATTACTGATTAGGTTCTGGTAGACTGTATTTTAAAAATACAGCAGGAGTCGATACTGTATACAAGTTTAATTGTTTCTGTTATTTCAGTTATAGACTATATTTATTTAATTTATGTTATTTGTTATGTATATATGTCTCTTATTTTTGGTGGAAAAAAACTTGGTCGGGGTTTGGGTTGGTTGATAGAGCAATTGATTGAGGAATATGTAGAGGAGGGTTTTGTTTCATATGATTGTTTTGCTGTAGATTTCATCGAAGACTTAGTACATATCGTCTCTTGAATTTGCAGGGATTTCATGGTCAGCCAATGGCAAATACTGTTCCTGCAGCGCCTCAGCCTCCTGCAGTTCGTCCGAGGGTACGAGCTAGACGAGGCCAAGCAACAGATCCACACAGTATAGCTGAGAGGGTATGCATAGTTGATTCCCCCCGAAATAGTGCACTATTTGTTTTTTGTTGTAATGGTGGTGACTTTGATTTGGCCAGCAACATTAACAACTTTGTGAGGATTTTGTTTGATTTCGTCAAATAACAATGCGATACACCTTAGATTAGATTATAGCTCATTGAGTTTTCAATAAGAGTGAAAGTTCGAGAACAACAATCTTGAGGGTAGTTTATCAATTTTTGAAGTTTAATTTAGTGAAAATTATATTGCAGTTGCGGAGGGAGAGAATTGCTGAAAGAATAAGAGCATTGCAAGATTTAGTTCCCAGCGTTAACAAGGTCAGCTTTCTCCCTACTATCTTGTACAGCATATTGTTGTCTCAACTTATCTTTTGGTGAGAGGAAAAGAACCAGATATATTTCAGGACTACTTTGTTATCCTGTCCCTTCTTTCCAATAAAGCTTTTCAATTATCTTATTGTACGAACTACTTTCTAGAAGAATATCCTCATATACTTGAACCGAATATCTCCTGCAGACTGATAGAGCAGCTATGCTTGATGAAATTGTGGACTATGTGAAGTTCTTGCGACTCCAAGTGAAGGTATGCATATCTCCTTTTGGATAATTTAGATGAATGTAGTGCGGATTTCATGAGAATGGTTCTTATATTTAGTGTTTCACAACTTTCTTTGGCGCTACTGTTATCCCATGTATTTCTTATTGCATGAAAAAGTTTAGTTGTTTTTTCTCAAAAAAAAAAAAACAAAAAAGTTTAGTTTGTTTTCATATATAAATGGTTGTCAGGTCACGCCATAAATCATAATCCTTAAATTCCTTGTTTGATTGTAATGAAAAACAAGATTATAATTTCCACAATGAGTTTACTTTTTCTTTTCTCAAGCTCTAAATTATCTTTTGCCTTTGGTGAAATCATATTCGTACAAATTTTATTATGCGGTGACCCCCTTATCAAACGGGAGCTGCAAGATATAATTTCATTGTTGTCTTTCCTTAAAGCACTGAAATACTTTGTCATGAGTTCCATTTATGTTGTCTAAGCTTCTTTTGAGGAAAGAGTGTGACTCAGCCCATACTTTTTCTCGATGTAACATGTTACTATTAATCTCCCAGGTGTTGAGCATGAGTAGATTGGGAGGGGCAGGTGCAGTGGCTCCACTTGTCACAGACATCCCAATGTCATCCGTGGAGGTAATAACCGATAACCAATAACAACTATTATCAACGGTGAGAACGTGTCTCTCAATATATACTTTTGATATCATAGGAAGAAGGCAGTGAGGGTGGAAGAACGCAGCCGGCCTGGGAGAAGTGGTCAAACGATGGCACAGAACGACAGGTCGCTAAGCTCATGGAGGAAAACGTGGGTGCTGCAATGCAATTTCTTCAATCCAAGGCACTCTGCCTCATGCCAATATCTCTCGCCTCTGCAATCTACCACGCACAGCCTCCAGACACCGTCCCGCTCGTGAAACCCGAGTCTAACCCCCCTTCATAAAGTCCCGTAATACAACACACCCCGTCAGACCCATCCAATCCAAACTTCCTAATCTCACTCCGTATTGGTTTGCACCCACCAGTAAGTATCAAGTTGAAGGTAATGGAGACGTACGCAACTCGTCCTTGGCTCTCTCGTCGGCCGGGTAGAGGTAAAAAATGTCAAAGTTATCTCAGTATGCTGCGCTTTTCCCTATCATATGGGGTTGTGGTTAGTGATGAAAGCAGTATAGTGGTGGGGAATGCTGATTTTGGTGAGTGCGTTTGGGGACCCCTTTGATGGGGCCAGTGTGTATATATAATGTAATTTTAGTGTTATCTTCTTCAGTGGTAAGTGCGAGTGGAAACGAATGGTTAGAAAACTGGATAATGGTTATTATTATTTTTTCCCCAAAAAAGTAGGACGCTTAGTCCAACAGAAATCATTTGCACTATTAGTTTTCTCACTTACTATCATTGTTTTTGCCATATTATTACAGCTGCGTCATCATGCGCAATCTTGGCTTGTAATATTACCGTCGTCAATTCTGTGTAATAAGAGACTTCCAATCGTGCTATTGTGTTCAATTTTGGTTTGTTTATTGTGAAAGCTGAATCCTAACTAGCTTTCTAAATTTTGGCAAGATAAAAATATTAGTTATATTTTTTAATAATATGGCCATTTTGTTCCATAATGGCATAATATATACATTTGTCATTTTATAACGAACAAAGTTAGTTAGACTTAATATATTATTAAGTACATAGTGTAGAAATATGTTTTATCTAGTAAATACTTTTATATTTTCGAATTAAATTACTATTCGAGCTATTCATAAGCTTACTAGCTGAATCTATCATATTCATTCAATCTTAGTTTCGTTAGCTAGTGATTTTCACTAAACAAGCTTTTATCAATCTGAAATTCAAATAGCTTACTAGAAGCTTTATTTCAAACATTTAGGGAAAATTGCTTTTTTTGTCCCATCGTTTTAACGTTTTTTCAAAAATGTCCCAATCTATAGGTAATTACAAAAAAGTACCAATCGTTTACGAAACACAACATCTATGTCCCGAAAAAAAAATCTGGCGTCGGGATTCTGACTAGGATTGTCGGAGTGTTGACGTGGAATGCCTACATATTTCGTGGTATCTGGCGTGGAACTAAAAATTTAAAAAAAAAAAAAAAGAAAATCAAATTAAAACACTTGAACGTATTTCTTTCTCCCAAAGAAATTCAAACCGCACCCCAACGCGGCAACGCCAGCTGCAGCAGGATTCTGGCTAGCCGTCGTAGCAAGCCTAGTGCGCCTCCAACGGCGTTCGATCACCGTCGTCCGCGCAGCAAACCTGTCCCGTGGTTCAGCGCCATCGCAAGCGGTTCTTCTCCAACTTCCCTAACCATCCCAACTTCGACTTGCAAAGAGCCCCATTTATGTGAGCCCTAATTTCAGATCTAAGTATGACATTTTACCCCAAATTACATGTTCTAATATTCGCAGATTCTATTGCTTCTGGTTTCCGAATTCAATTCACAGCGCAAACTCAACTTTTGGATTATGTTGCTTATGGTTTCACAAATCAATTCACAATACAAGCTCAATTTTAAATTCTACTATTACTTATGATTTCCAAATTCGATTCACACACTTTGAGGGCATCTCCAAAACCTCCTTCCCGAATGAGAGAGCGTCAATGACCTGTGCAAGTAAAGAGATCCATTGTCGCAGGAGGGTCTGGGATTAGAATAGACGGATTGCTCGCTTCTTGATGATGATACATACATTCTTCGCGATTTCTAGGAAATTGAGATTCAGCGGGTTGATTTCTCGATTCTCCCTTCTCATGCCAATCTCAGCGTTTGGGTTTAGGATTTCTGGTGTGAAAATTGGGAGAACGAAATACTTTCAAGTTCTGGGTTTTAATTTGATTTTCTAATCCGTGTGAAACGGCCGCGTTTTAGGAATGATAATATTTTATTTTATTTTTCTAAATTTTTTAGTTCCACGCCAGATACCACTAAATACGTAGGCATTCCACGTCAACACTCCGGCAATCCTAGTCAGAATCCCGATGCCGGAATTTTTTTTCGGGACATAAGTGTTGCATTTCGTAAACGATGGATATTTTTTTGTAATTACCTATACGCTGTGACATTTTTGAAAACACGCTAAAACGATGAGACAAAAAACGCAATTTTCCCAAACATTTATGATATACTCCCTCCATCCTGTAAAAATAGTCCATTAATCCATTTTTTGGACGTTTTGTAAAAGTAATCATAATTCATTTATAAAAACTATCCCCTAATATTTTATTTTTACTTTCTCTTTCTTCACTCACAACTATCTCTTTCTCCACTCATAATAATTTTATTAATATTTTATCTCATCACAATAACTTTACCAATATTTTCTTAAAATCCGTGCCCTCTTCCACATTAGCACTATTTTTATAGGACAGAGGCAATAGATATATTTTAAGTCCTCTAAAGCCGTGGCCTTGAATGACATCAATATTAGATCAAGATGACACAACATTTTTGGGGAGAAATATCGTTTTCCATGCATTTTGCTTAGTCTTGGTGAATTACAACATTGATGTTGCCAGATAAACTGGGATCACAATGCAAGTATTGATTATTCAAACCAACCAACCTCAATATTTCCTAAGTTTACAATGTTTTCAAGGCTTAACATCAACCTCAACAAACTCAGCTCAATAGTCCATCCATATATAATGGCTGGCGGGGAGAGCCAAAAAGAGAAGAAGAAACACAATTCTGACATACATTTCAGGTAAATTGACAGCTTACATCCTACAGATGCTCCAAGATTTCCAATCATTTTTCATCATTATTGAGAACAATAACGTCAAAATCGCCTTCGTTTAGCAGGCATCAAGGTCCCGGCATGGAGGCGGCTTAGGATCACCTAACAATGTGGTGTTCCCACCTTCTGGTCCAGAGTTTATGCGGTTGGCGTTTTGTGTACCGTGCTGAAATAACAATACATATTTATATGTAACTAAACATAGCGATGACTTGATTGACAATGTTGATAAAACTATAGATGTCTTACAGGTGGCTTCTCCCCCCTTCTCAGGGCCTCCACAATTTCAACAACCCTCTTTGGAGTAATATCTTCCTGTAACAATCAAGACGAACCAATGTTATGGCCGAAACATTCGGTAGTACAACAATACAAAAGCGGAAACAGTCAGTACTCACATAATAATTATAGGTATACGCCTCGGATCCATTGGAGTAATCAGCGACTGTAATCATAGGAGCATTTACACAAGATCCCTAAAGAACCAGCAAAAGTGCAAATGATTACACAAGATGGAAAGTCTCTCATTACACAGAATTGACAATGGTAATATTACAAGCCACGACTGCGCATGAGGATGCAGCTGTAATAATATGGCAAAAAACAATTACAGAAAGTGAGTGAGTGTGGAGAAGACTAATAGTGCAAATGATTTCTGTTGGACTAAGCATTCTACTTTTTTTTTTTTTTTTTTTTGGGGGGGGGGGGGGGGGGGGATAATA
>JAYJMF010000001.1:6337460-6383915 GCA_036873715.1 Salvia sclarea | reverse complement strand
TTTTTTTTAAAAAAAAAAAAAAAAAAAAAAAAAAAAAAAAAAAAAAAAAAAAAAAAGAGGCAGAAACCATTTGCCAGAAAGAAACCAGTTTCTTATTATAGCCATTTTAATTCCAAGTTCCAATATCAATATTTCAAAGTTTAATAATTCTTCTTTTCACTCTTTTCATTTAATGTAAAGTGGGTGGCCGTTTTTAATTTAGCCGTTTGCATTTAAGATAATTATAATTTTAGCTATGTAATATTAATTTCAGTAATTAAAGCAATTTTCTATTTCAGTAATGTAATTGGAATGTTATTAATGTATTTTCAATTTTTTATTTATAAAAATAAATTTATTATATTTTACTATATTCAATAGTTAAAATATATAATTTTAATGATCATGTATAATCCAAATACATGAATAATTTATCAATAATAACAGTACAATTAAAATGAAAAAAACTGACTCATTGTTGTGGCTACCATTAATCAACATGTATAAAGACGCACCCGACTATTGACTAAAACATGTGTTTGTTGGGATGAGATCCAGTGTACCATATTTGGTATACCACTCTATGTATCATGTTCGTTTTTCTTTATTTTTTTTAAATATTTTTTCATCAATTTTTTTTATTATAATACTATGAACAATATTAAATTTTTATTTCAAAAAAGTTAAAATTTAAAAATATTATATACTCTAACTTTGTATTTATCAACCCTAAAAATGAATTGTAAACCACTAAAAGTGAAATTAAATGATATAAAATAATTATACATCCTATCTGAATGGAACGAACCCTTATTAATAATTATATAATTAAACTAAAACATATAAAATTAAAATTGATGAAAAAATATTTAAAAATAAAGAAAAACGAACATGGTACATGGAGTGGTACACCAAATGTGATATACTGGATCTCATCTCATATGAAACCACTTCACTTTCATAGTCTAGACTAGATAAAGGATAACAATATATTTGTTTTAGAACGACGTATATATTATGTATACCCTTAACTAAAGAAATACTAATCCAGATATCCCACTCTAATGAAACAAAAATTTAAATTAATCATATATTAGGAAGAAAAAAAAATATCACTGAACAATATGCTCCTAGCCTCCTACCATATACGCTACATATATAATTGACATGTCTCGTATCAAATTATGCCCACATAGATATGATAGACAAGTCCCAAAACCTAATGAATTTGAAGTATAATATTCCCTCCGCCCTCTGTATTTATACGCTTTTTGTTATTTTGATACGTCTCACAAAACTATACATCTTTTATTTTGAAAAAGACCCCACATCATATTTTACTTTTTAACCCTTATCTTGAAATATATTTTACAATGTTTTTTCATTTTTCAATAATATTTTTTAGTTACCAAGTTTTAATTTTGTGAGATCCATTCCCAACTAAAGGAAAAGTCAACTAAAATTTATGAAAAATTCGTACCGAATCAAATGATGAATATACTAATATAGGGGATGGGCAGGGGACGGAGGGAGTATGTAATTAATGATATAGGTACCCAATTTATAAAAGACACTCAAGTAAACGTTTTGTGACTCATGTCTATGACTATGACTCTATGATTAAGTTAAGTCGCATTCAAAACAAGGATATTTCCATCACCACCAAAGTCCAAGATATTCTTTTATTCCCTCCGTCCCAGTTAGCTTGAGGCGAAAAATTTAGACACGAGATTTAAGGAGTTAAAAAGTAGTGTAAAGTACGGATAAGAATATATACTTCGTATTATTTAAATTAAAATTGTGTGTGTAATAAAAATATCTTAAAATGGAAATGACTCGAGCTAATTGTGACGGCTTAAAAAAGAATACGACTCAAGCTAGTTGGGACGAAGGGGGTTATTTCTTTTGACAAACTTAATTTTTACTTTTTTCCCCTTCCTCTTTTTTTGGGATGAGATTCAGTATACCACATTTGGTGTACCACTCCATGTACCACTTTCGTTTTTATTTTTTTTAAAATATTTTTTCATCAATTTCAATTTTATATGTTTTAGTTTAATTATATAATTATTAATAAGTGTATGTTCCATTCGATTAGGATGTATAATTATTTTCTATCATTTAATTTTCACTTTTAGTGGTTTACAATTTATTTTTAGGGTTGATAAATCCAAAGTCAGGGTATATAATATTTTTAAAATTTAATTTTTTGAAATAAAAGTTTAATATTATTCATAGTATTATAATAAAAAAATATTTTAAAAAAATAAAGAAAAACGAAAGTGGTACACTGGATCTCATCGGCCCCTTCTCTTCTTCTTTTTTTAAGTTAGGAAGAGAAGAGCTTGATGATTTTAATAGTAGATATCTCACTTATATAGAGGAGTTTACCACTTTGAATGTAGACCATTTTATAACTACTCTCCATTCCCTATTCTTATCCCATTGCATTAGACACACACACACACACACACAAGGTTAATAGTAGTTGTACATGAATCATCTCCTCACACTATATATATATCACATCTCCTTAATTTCACATTGATACTAATTCCCCTAAATGGAACTATCCTTCACCATCTTCTTCTTCTTCTTCTATTATGTCTCCTTCTCCTCATCCCACCTCATCATCCCTCTCTCCCACTCCCTCTCCCACTCCTCCTTCAACTCCACCCCACACCTCCTCAAATCCGCCGCCGCCCGCTCCTCGGGCCGCTTCCACCAGCACCGTCATCGACACCAGCACCACCGACATCGTGTGTCCGTCCCCCTCTCCCCGGGGGCGGACTACACGCTCTCCTTCGCCCTCGGCCCCCAAGCCATCTCGCTCTACCTCGACACCGGCAGCGACGTCGTGTGGCTCCCCTGCGACCCGTTCGACTGCATCCTCTGCGAGGGCAAATACAACCCCTCCTCCATCCCCCACCCATCCCCCTTCAACCTCTCCTCCTCCGCCTCCGCCGCCCCCGTCCCCTGCAAGTCCCCCGCCTGCTCCGCCGCCCACTCCTCCCTCCCCTCCTCCGACCTCTGCGCCATCGCCTCGTGCCCCCTCGAGGACATCGAGATCAGCGACTGCGCCAGTTCACCCTGCCCCAGCTTCTACTACGCCTACGGCGACGGCAGCTTCGTCGGCAAGTTGTATAGAGACAATATGTCATTCCCAAACCTCAGCCTCGACAACTTCACCTTCGCCTGCGCCCACTCCGCCCTGGCCGAACCCATCGGCGTCGCCGGGTTCGGCCGCGGGCCACTCTCTTTCCCGGCGCAGCTCGCCCTCGCCTCCCCAGAGATTGGCAATTACTTCTCCTACTGCCTGATCGCGCACGCCTTCGACGGCGCGCGCGTTCAGAAGCAGAGCCCCCTCATTCTGGGGCGGCGGCGCCGCCCCAGAATGAAGAAGAAGAAGAACGAGCTTGAAGAAAGAGGTGAAGTTTACTACAACTACACACCGATGCTCCCGAATCCGAAGCATGCCTACTTCTACTGCGTCGGATTGGAGGGGGTCTCGATCGGGGGGACCAGAATTCCGGCGCCGGCGAGTCTCCGGCGGGTGGACCGGCGGGGGAACGGCGGGATGGTGGTGGATTCGGGGACGACCTTCACCATGCTGCCGCGGGGGTTCTACCAGGCGGTGGTGGCGGAGCTCG
This sequence comes from Salvia sclarea, assembly GCA_036873715.1. Taxonomy (NCBI): domain Eukaryota; kingdom Viridiplantae; phylum Streptophyta; class Magnoliopsida; order Lamiales; family Lamiaceae; genus Salvia; species Salvia sclarea. Next base: position 6,380,286 of record JAYJMF010000001.1, on the reverse strand, counting down.
GGCGGCGCGTGGGGGCCACGCGCCGCCGAGCCGGCGGGGTGGAGGGGCGGACGGGGCTGAGCCCGTGCTACTACGGGGGATCCTTCGACGACGTGGCGGGGATGACGTGGCACTTCGGGGGGGGCGCGGCGGTGGCGATGCCGAGGCGGAATTACTTCTACGAGTTCCTCGACGGCGGCGCGGGGAGGAGGGTGGGCTGCGTGATGCTGATGGACGGCGGCGACGAGAAGGAGCGCGGCGGCGGGCCGGCGGGGCTGCTCGGGAACTACCAGCAGCAGGGGTTTGAGGTGGTTTATGATTTGGCGGAGAAGCGCCTCGGATTTGCGAGGCGCGAGTGCGGGTCTTTATGGGATGATTTGGAATGAGGCGAGACGAGACGAGACTAGACGGGTCGGGTCGGATCATCTCTGGGTTGTTTTTGGGAGGAGGTGATGGAAGAATCGAGAGATGATTGGAGGCGAATAATTGGAATTTGTAAATTTGTAAAAACTTTATATATCAATTCGTTTGTTGTTGTTGTTGTTGTTGTTGTGTGTGTAATTTTGGAAAAAATTAGGAACAACTAAATTGCCACAATTCTTCAATTTTTATTGGACATAAATTTGGTTGCAATCAGTCGCGGCTGGTCGAATTGGGTTGTTGACCGTTGACTGTTCTTCTTTTAATTGGAAATGACAATATTACTGATATAAAACGGTAATGTTAGTGATATCAAATGATACGAGAATTAAAATGGCACTATTAGTATGAGGAAATATGGAGTTTTACCCACTTTTATAAGAAAAAATGATTTTTACTAATTATAATAAAAATATGCACCCTATACCGGATATTACGAAAATCGTGGCTCTCGCCAAGAAGAGCCATGATTTATTGGAGAGAGTTCGTGGCTCTCTCCAGTAAATCCGGGTTCTCTCCAGTAAATCGTGGTTCTCTCCAATAAATTATGGTTCTCGCCAATAAGAGCCACAGTTTATTGGAGAGAGCCACGAATTCTCTCCAATAAATCATTGCTCTCGCCAATAACATGCACGTTCGCCAATTAGCCGCCATACACTATCACCATCAAGGGTCATTTTTGTAATATTTGGTATGTGGTGCATGTTTTTATTATAGTTGGTAAAAATTATTTTTTCTCATGAAAGTGGGTAAATAAGCATTTCTCTCCTATTAGTATTATAAAAAGGTATTATGATCAAAATTGAGCTGTTAGTAATATCAAATGGCACTGTCAATATTCCAAAATAGCACTATTGATTAAAATGATACTATTAGTGTTATTAAATGGCATTAGAATCAAAATATCATTGTTAATAAAATGGCACTACAAAATTGAATAAAATAAAAAAAGATAAAAAGTTAATCAATCAACGGACCGGTCAATGGTCAAATCGGCCAAGACCAGCTCTTTTTATTTTATTTGATGCTCAGAGATTCCACAGCTGCTACTTTTTTTGCCCTTTGGTAAATATGGGCTCTTGTCATTAAGTGAAATGACACCAAAAAAAGGAAAAAAAGTGAATCATAATTGTAATTAGGTGTAATGTGTTTACAGCCCTATTAATGATGGTATTTATAATTTTTGAACTGGCTAGACTGAATTGATCTTTTCTTGACTTCTATCTACAGGCTAATTCAATGCTAATTTTAATCTAGCATTCATCAATGATTTTTGTACAATTAACATAATTTGGTAAAAAAAAAAATGTAATGAAGCTTTGATTTTGAAAGTTTGTAGGTGCTCATGAATTCAATTTTGTTATTTTAAAAATAAAATAGGTTAATGAATTAAATTTTGTTAGCTCCTTGACATGTGCACGTATATATATACCTGGTACATGAAATCACTAGCATTTAAACGAATTAAATGTGTTACGGAATAAAAATGTTGAGTAAATTAAATGCACCAATAAGTTTGTACATTTAATAAGGATCATTAAGTTTTTTTTTTTTTTTCTTTGGGAATGGATTTTTTATTACCTGATACGGAAAGTAGCAAATTGGTTATCAAAATGTTGGATTTGGGGAAACCTATGTGGTCTTTTTAGCTGGGATTTCATTAATTTCGTATACATCTTAATTTAGATGAATATCATTAGCTCATTTGATTAAAGGAAAAAGATATTTGTACATACATAATATCCTTATGATTTGAACCGTACTGATTCGGTTTATGCATTAAATATTTAATGATGTTCTAATCTACCCTTTCTATAATTTGAGACTAAATTTAAGCATTTAATTAAGAACTAATTTTAAGCACTTAATTAACAATTTTGTTGGACTCGATTACTTTGACATCTATTTTTTTTATCCGAAAAAAGGGAATTTTATTGAAAAAATTCAAAGATCAAAGGCACAAGAAGTGCGTGCCGAGCATCAACAACTTTGACATCTATTTAAAATTACTTTTTAATTACTTTTAATTTCCCATCAAATATACTTTGAGTTTCGAAGAAAAATCTCTTGGAGATAATTTTTTTAAATAAAAGATAAATTATTTTTATCTTTTATTTATTTAACCTTTTTGCCTTTTAAAGTAGTAGTATACTTTTTGTAGTTTTTTATTTTCTTGTGTTTCATTTTCTAATTGGTTTTTTACTTATCCCTAATTACCTATTGGGTTTTATTTGTTTATTAACCACTCTCGTGTTTTTTTTTTTTTTTTTTAATTTGAGCCAATTTTTAACGTAATTGCTAGATAGTTTTGTTGATCTTTATCTTTATATATACATTTGAATTTTGAGATAATTTTAGAACTTTGAGCTAATATTATTACTTAATTTCGTTACATTTTTTTTATGTTGTAGTATATAGGCGTTCCTAAATAATTTAATACTTTCACACATGCTTCTTAATTAAGATAAAACTTTATCTCAATTTTCTAAAAGAAATATGAAAATCGTTGGCATTAAGGAAAGACCATGACTTCATCTTTTCCTTAAAAAGAATTGGAAATACCAACCCTTCCTCAATTACAATAAAGGGTCATAATGTAATATACAAATTTACTTTAAAATAGGAGTAATTCTTAAATTTTAAGAAGATTATGAAAAGACAAAAATGTCCAATTATGTACCTACATAATATATGTACAAATAAAACTACCCTTAATTAAATTTGTGATATGATGTCATTACAAATAAACTTGCATAACATCGACATAAACAAGACTGGTAGTACACAAGTACATGTTTCCATTTTAAGTTTGTGTAGTTACATTACACGTAACTCTATTCTCTGCCACTGCAGAAAAACTTTTCTTACATTTGGAAGACAGCTGTCTATTTTTTTTTATTTTTTTTAATATTGATAAGGGTGTGGTGTGTAAATTCAAAAAAAAATAAAATTGGGGTCTACAAAATTTTTGTGCGTAATTTTATACTCATTGCACTCCATTGAGAATGTATCATCTTTATCATTTTGTGCGTCTTTAGAAAGTATATCACTTGTCTTATTTGGATTATATTCCATACACACTTTTCATAATTCAATTTCACCATAATTCAATATATACAAAAATCGCTACTCTTTTATCCCACGTTTTACCTTAATGTTCCGTTCTCATTCAAGGAAAATGGAGGAAAAAGGTGGAAATCCAATATTTTCTCATGTTTTTAATTCTTTTCCCATGTTCTGTTGGATTGGTAAATTTTTCCGGCCAGGAGGAAAAATTTTCCCCGGGCAGCCTTTTTCCATCCTTTGCACTCAAATCTTGGATAAAATTATCATGGCTAAGGGGTGTGATAAAATTATCAAGAGGGATACGTTTGTTTTCTATCAAAGAGAACATAAGATAAAAAAAGGTGGGGACCACCAAAATGTGATAAAATTTTCCCTTGTTTTCTTATCCTTCATTTTCTAGGGATAAATTTTCCTTGAATGAGAACGGAGCCTAAAAGTCAACAAAGTGAGATTTTTTCTACACTCATACTTTAAGCAACAAATTTTTCTTAAAACTCGTGCCGTCCACCAAGTGATACACTCTTGGACTCTTGGTGGACGGAAGGAATATAAAACAAGAAATGAGACAAGAATAATAGGACAGCTAAATAAGAAAAGCGAAACAAAACGAATGTGATGTGATGGAATAGTTTTTATGGGCATTTTGGTAGTTATAAAATTTTGTGTATAAAATACAAGGTTGTTGGGAAAATTAGGATGTGGATATAGTTTTTGAACTGATCTCAAAACACCTGGTCTCTCTATATTACGAACACAATTACACAACCACTAAAATCAACAAACACAATCACCAAATCGAACAAACATTATGAATATTTTTCCTTCTCGCCATTCAACTGTTTTGTCTGTTGTGAGCATTAAATTCAAAGAAACATGCACTCCTATCACCATCAAGTGGTATTTTCGTAATTCTGAATATGAGGTGCATGTTTTTATAATAGTTGGCAAAAATAATTTTATGTAAAAATATTTTAGAAATAATACTTTTTCTTTCTTAAATAAATGGGATATTAGCCCCTAAATACATGAACTTTGCCCCGATTCTGGAATTGCACATGAGTTTTAATTTCTGCCTGAAAATACACGAACTTTCAATTTTTCTTAATTTTCCCATGTGACTAATTTCCGGCGAAATCGATACTTACGTGGACACCGAAAATGCTAAGGTGGACAAATCGCCAAGCCCTAAACCCAAGAGGCTGTTCAAACGAGAAGAAGAAGAAGAAGAAGAAGAAGAAGAAGAAGAAGAAGAAGAAAGGAAGAGGTGTATAATGAAAATAGTGTACTTTAAACCAAAACGAAGTCGTATCATTTAAATAGTAAACGACGTCGTTTAATTTGCCGGCGTTTTGTCCACCTTAGCATTTCCGGTGTCCACGTAAGTATTGATTTCGCCGGAAATTAGTCGCGTGGAAAAATTAAGAAAAATTGAAAGTTCGTGTATTTTCAAGCAGAAATTAAAGCTCATGTGCAATTCCAGAATTCGGGCAAAGTTCACGTATTTAGGGCCTAATATCCCTTTATTTGATCATCTTCTTGAATATTAATAATAGACTAAAGTAGACTATTTATTTGAAAAAACGAGTTTTTTTTCCTTCTTTCAATTGAGAACACGTGTCGATACTTTGCTTCTTTTTCTTCGTATCATTGCTGGCTTCACTATTTTGTGCATCTTCACACATTTATCATCATAAGTGGTCATGTTCCTTGCGTGCATCATAGTTCAAGGTATCTTAAAAAGGCTTTTATTTAATAATCAAGCGCATAATCAATGTTCAAGATTTAGCTCCACATCATAAGAAGTTGGCCATAAAAACATTTTTGCAGCAAAAGGCAAAACCTTCACTCCCAGAACTTAAAAAAAATAAAAAAATAAAATAAATAAAAATTGTTAATATTAAGGGTTGTTAAAAAAAAAAGATTTGAATTCAAATTTTGGGTATTAATCTCCTACCGTTATAATATATGCACCCAACAATTAGACATTATTATTGTTCAATGCAGTTTCTTATTTCAAAAGTCAAAATTGTAGTATCAATACTTTTTTTAAAAGGTGCATTGAAACTAACGGCAGAAAATGAAGCTACATGAATATAAAGAAGCATATACAATGATATAAATTCGATAAACATATTTCTAGTAGTGTATATTTATATATTTATATATGTTTTGTAAGTTTGTACATAAATTCTGCGACACTATTGATGTTGGCATCGCTAATATATATGGCACGCGACGAGGGGCTTTATTTCAAAGAATTTAGAAAATACCTACGTAAAAAAGTAAAGCCAAAAGAGAAGAGAAATTCATCGCATAATTAATTAATTATGTATGTACTCAACCGTCAGCTATACCAGTCGGTGCACATGTTGCGTACGTAAAATTAATAATTAAGGTAAATACCACATGTGACATGTATACTACTATCATAATTAATATTATTGCAACAATCTTACGATGTTTAAAATTTATCAAATTTATTTAATATCACTGCTTATAACACTTGACAAATCTACACACATGTACATTTTAATCTATTAACAATGACGCTGCAACATATTAAAACTTGACAATGTTATACCCCTACATAATATTTCAATAATGTTATAATGTCACAGCTAGCGTCTAAAACTTTGACATATTTATACATATTATTTCAATATTTTTGCAATATTGTCATCATCCCAAAACTTTTGGCACCTTAATTAATTTCCGCATGTACGTATATATCAAAGTCTGATGTACGTATTTGTGCAATATAGAAGATTACGTAGAATTTAGACTCCGACGTGAAATTTGGTGCTAGACTTATGAACTCGGGACAATATGCAATGCATCAAAATATTAAGTTTAGATATTGTAAGATTGTTTCAAAAATATTGAATTTCAACATTGTGGTCCTTGTGGATAAACGCTATCAATTAAATGCACATAAACACATGTTTCTAAATAATGAGCTACACACATGATGTTGGCTTTGCTAGCTCATGAGGTCTTTTAGATCATTCTTTTTTATATATATACAATTTCAATACAAAAAATTTAAAGGCTTCATGATGGAGGACTCGAACCCGATAGTCCGAGACCTTAGGCTCAGACATTAATCTCCTACCATTAGATTAACACACACACAAAAATAATCCGAGATTATTTTGTTGTTAGACTAGTGTAATTGTATGAGAGTCATGGTATCATTAGCCACTAATTATGTCTTATTTTCTCATTTCTTAAATTTATGATATCGTGCAGACGTGCACAATGAATGTGAAACAATCTTAACTAACAACATTTTATTTTCAGTTTTTCAAGGATAAACCAGTATAATTAATCAAACGTAGCTATTACAAACTCGAGTATGGGTTAGGTGAAGTTTATAAAATTCCCAAACCCACCATTTTTGTGGTACCATTTACTAACTTTGAGAATGACACCACCACTATGGATGCAACGTCTTAGTTGGCGTCATTGAAATAAAATGAAAAATGCCAAATTCAAAATTTCAAATTATACAACTCCTAGTTTGTGGGCCCATGAGTTGTAATTTTAATTTCAATTTGTACATATTCAAAGTTTCTTTCACTAAGTACACTTCGGTGTTATTCACACAAAGACATTTTACATGACTAAGATATATAACCACATAACATATAGGTAATATAACATGCACATTAGATTAATAAAAAGTCTATAGTCTCTTTAACAATTTGAAAATGACAACACTTAAGATCTGTTTGTTATACATTTTGTAATCCAATATTTTGTGTGCTTCAAAAATCAATGGACTTGATCGAAAGTGGAAACAACAATTCGATATCTAGTATATCCACATATGTATGATTATGTATCACAATCTTCAAGATGTCATGTCCCCATGTCGGTACACAATACAAAAAAAAAAGTATAACACGTATTGGTTTATTTTTGGATCTAATTAATTACCTATATATTCATTTTCTCCCACTCGTAGTGCAATTTGCAAAATAATATTTTAAAATTATTATTCATCCAATAAATAATAACTAAAATATGTTTATATACATGTTATAAATATTTTATTAATTACATTCAAAACAAAAATATTGATACTCAAATATATCTTATCTTATAATGAAATATGAGATAAAGTTCCTCTCCATAGCTGTTCAGGTTTCTTTTTGCGTAGGCCTAATAAAGAGTGAGACTGTGAGAGTTCGTTATAAATTTGTTTGTTGAGCGACTTACAGTGACAATAATAAATGCACCTATTTTTTCGTAACTTATAAAATTAATGGTGATGATTTTTTTTGTTAAAACATGCAAAGGTACTTGTAGCTGATCATTTATTGTAAGAAAAATGTTCAATTTCCCTCATAAGGTATGTTTGGAAAAGCAATTACCCCTAGGGGAGAGATTCGGTTCGGTGTCGGGTATCCGGAACCGAAATTTCGGGTACCCGAACCGAAAAAATGGCAGGGGATGGAACCAGTACCATTGGTACTCGGCACTCGGTACTTCGGTACTCGGTACCTCCGGTTCGGTTCCGGGAGTACCGAAAAAACCGATCCACTTAGAAAAAAAATTCCTATTTTATCGATTATTTCCTGTTCCAACTTCCAACAACACCAAGCATAAAAAATACAAAATACGACACCAAACAAGATTCAAGAGTTCTCTAAAATCAATCACAATTTCACTTTCACATAGTCACAAACAAATAAGCTAATTAGTAACTAGTACTGCTACTAACTTAACTAGTGTAAATCCAATTTAATAAACTGAAATTATTAATTAAAAATTAAAATAGAAACTTACAAGTTACAATGTCAATGTTATTGTTTGTTCCGGGAGGCGTCTTCATGGTGTGGACTAGGGGGGAGAATTTGTGGACAGTGGCGGCTCGGCGGCGTGGTGTGTGGAGTCAATAGTCACAACTCACAACGGCGGTCGGCGGCGTCGCGAGGCTGCGGCTACGGTCGCGTGGCAGGCTGGCAGCGGCTGCGTCGCCGTCACCGTCGCGTGGCTCGGCGGCGGGTGCGGCGGTGGGTGTGTCGTCGGCGAGTCAGCGAGAGCCTGAGTGAGTGAAGTCGTGAAGAGTAGAATGAATTGAAATTGATTTAGGGATTTAGTCATTTAGTAATTAATTTGAAATGTTCGGTTCTTTCGGTTTTTTTTGGTTTCGGTTCGGTTCTCCCGGAACCGAAAATCATGGGGGGAGGGAGAACCGGTACCAGAGCCGATACCTACTGGATCGGTACTCGGTAGTACCGCGGTTCCGTGGTTCCGGTTCGGTACTCTCGGAACCGAAGAACCGGACCCAAATTCTCCCCCCTAATTACCCCATAACGTATGTTTTGGGTCAATTAAGTCCTTATCCTTTCTAATTGTGAGCAAATTGCCCCCTGCTTACTAACACCGTTAATAGATAACGTTAAGGGGTTCTTTGGACCAAACCAAAAACGTTAGGGAGATATTTGTTCTTTATATAAAAATTATAAAAATATTAAATAAATAAATTTATTTTAAAAATACGTATTAAATAAATAAATTTACTAAAATATCAAACATTGTGTTTGTGTCAATTACGAATTAATTTAAAAAATATTGAACATTAATTTGATGAGCGACGTTTGGGAATGTTTGATTTCGATTTTTTACAATATTTTTGGCTTTTTTTTTATTCAATTTCATTTTTCTTAATGAAAATATAAATTTAATTAGGTTAGGTTTTAACTAGAACTCGAATCTAGCTAAATAAGAATATTCACATCAAATTAACATTTAATATTTTTTAAAATTAAATTGTAATTGATACAAACACAATGTTTGATATTTAGTAAATTTATTTATTTAATATTTTTTAAATAAATTCATTTATTTATTTAATATATTTTATAATTTTTATATAAAGAACAAATACCTCCATAACCTTTTTTAATTAGGATAAAAAAAACCCTTTAACGTTATCTATTAACGAAATTGTTAACGATGTTAGTCGTAAGGGGCAATTTGCTCACAATTAAAAACGATCAGGACTTAATTGGTCCTTGGGGGTAATTACTTTTTAAAAAATACATTGGGGGAAATTGAACATTTTTCCTTTATTGTATTATCATTCGATACTAGTGATGCTTTACACATAAAAGCACAATAAATATATAAATATTTTTTTTTAATTTAGTGACGTACATATTCACAGTAATAACTATGCAATCGAAAATAAATGCTACATTGAATCATAATTCGTACTTTCCTCTTCAGTCATAAACTGGAAGAAAATAGAAGAATTTGGATGACGAGTTGACACTAGCAATTAACTAAATTGTTTCAGTTTGCATCAATCGTTTTACACGTTATTAATACAGTCGTAGAAAATAATATTTTAAATTCAGAAAAATATACAGTTGGACATCTATATTTTACTACGTAACTAGTCCGTCTTTGTGCGTTGCCCAGTTAGTATTTTTTCCGTGCGTTCTAAATCATCTCCACCCTCTAAAAATTACATTTGATTACAAAATTTCAAATAATGCAATAATATTATAAATACTTCTCCTTCATTCCTAACCTACATATGTAAACAAAATTCGAGGTCAATACGTATCTTAACTTGTGATCCTTGCTTCCTATTAATATTTTTTAGTTGCTCTTCTTTCTTTATAAACATTCCTCACTACATGTAAACACATACCTCTTTGTCATGGAAAATGCATTCAAAGGTATCTGACACTTCATTTTTTATCGAAATCGTGTCATAACATTAAACTCGCTTTTACAGCAGGTTTCGTATTGGCATATCACATGCACTTCCTTTTAGAAAAAGAGCGATCCCACTTCATTTAATAATAATTCATCCCCCTCTTTGTACTTTTTATACTTTATTCTTCTTTCTTTTTGTATTTTTTGTACTTTTTACACTTTCGCCATTTCCTAATTTATTCTATTTTTGGAATGGTCCAATACAAAAAACTCATCCATTACGTGAAATGGAGGCAATTCAAAAGAATAGGAGGGAGTACTACATTCTATATCCATTTTACAAAGTTACTACACCCTTTACTCATTTTATTATTTTAATAATATTTACAAATGACACACTCTCATCTCTTTTAACTTACACGCTACCCAATACGGGTAAAATTTATAACATTTTTTATAAAAAATTATGCCATGTGTCAATTTACATTTTGTAAATTTATTTATTTTTATTCCACATATGCAGCTTACAAAATTTTCCGATGAGTCAACTAAGCAAGTTTGTCGGAATCCGATTACTAGGACACGGACATAAAAAATTTAAATACGTTATGAATCGATTTGCAATTATACTTAGGTTAGGACACAGACGTAAAATGCTCTATACATTAAGACAATATATGTAATTTACCCTATTAATTTTAAAATCAGAATGGCTATATAGTGTAGTACTTTCTGAAAATGGGCATAGAGTATAGATAATTTTACAAAAATGGATAATTTTATATATTTTCAACTAAATTTTACTGCATGCTATAAAATTATGGTATGTATAGATGTTAGAGCAAATCTCACTATGTTTTAAAATTATGATATGGCTAAGCTCATTGCAGACAGTCATGGATCTTGTAGCAATTACTCTGAATAAGAATATAGCTACATTTCCCCCCTAAAAGAACTCGTTAAATAATACGATGAAATTTTACGAAGAAACAACCTTATTCTACCTCAAGCAAGATTCTAACACTGAGAAAAATAGGTTAACCATATAAATGTTAAACTACTCCTTGATAGGGTTATCTAAATGGTTCATGGTTCTCGATTAGAATCAGAATCGAACCGAAATCGGCTGGTTTTGGTTAACCGAAAATCGATTTTAATTTGATATATTTTGTAATTATATATTGCTGTTAAACAATAATATATATATTTTCTACTATTTCTACCAAACCCTTGAATCCCCCTTTCGGTTTCAAATTAATTTTTTGTAGCTCCCCTCCCCTCTCTTCCCTCTTGTCTTGACTCTTGAGCAATATGTTGGAACGTCTTGTTGTTTTGGCTGAATTGATGAGAAATCGAGCATTGTTGTAAAATTGATAATTGTTGGGTGGAATTGTGAAATTTGAGAAGTGCTGTGTTGTGTCGTTAGTTGATAAGAAACATATATATTTTTTTTTTTAAATATATAATAAAATTTCGGTTCTTTTCGGTTTAACCGAACCGGAACTGACATAAATCAGTATGGTTCCGATTAACCGAGAATTTAAATGGTACGATTTTCGATTCTCAATTTAGGGCGATTATGGTTACGATTAACCGAAATTTTCGGTTCGATTAACCGGAACCGTACAGTTCCACAGGCCCACTCCTTAAAACAACACTCGTCAAAATTGATTAAAACCTATTCGTAAAACGCGTTGAAGAGCAAAACATATAAATACTTTAATTAAAACCTAAATTTGATCAGAGTTAAAATAACTTTATGAAATTAATATCTACATCCGATTTAATTAGTGAAGCGACAATACCACATTCATGTGGTGGAGTGGTGCATTGGACATTTCGAATTCCACAATTCTAATCACAAAATTGCTAAAAATATGGATTTGTGAAAATGACAAATTGGTTTGAGCTTCGAATCTTTAATTTTTTCCGTCATTTGGGACTGCAGAATCGCAGCCCATAGTTATTCACGGTTTTGGGCCGATCCAATATTCCTACATTCTTTTATTTGGGACAACAAGATAATACTCCATCTCAGTCCTATGAAACATGAGTCGTTTCTTTTGGGCACGGGATTTAAGAAAAGTTGAAAAGTAGTGTAAATTAATAATAGGAATTATATATTATTTAAGTTTGTGAGTAATAAGCGTTTCCTGAAAGGGAAACGACTCAAGTTTCGTGGGACGACCAAAAAAGGAATACAACTCATGTTTCGTGAGACGGAGGGAGTACTTATGTTAATTTAATCATTTCTTATTCTGAAGATTTTGTCTGAAGGGTCTTCACTAAAACTGGCCGGGTTTCTTTTATTTAATAAATACAGAAGATTATTTAGGTGTATTCTTTAAAAAAAAAAGATTACTTACGTATAATTAAACTTAGAGCCAAATAAATCATTTAGATGAACCCAATTTTATAGTACATCACAGTGTGTCCAGTCAATATATAGCTCAACCACTACTGATAATTTAATATACATACATATATATGTATAGAGGAAATAGGGTTTACAATAGTAATAATAAGACTGGAGATGAATATTAAGGTTTTACTGCATAACATAGAGTTTAACTTGACAAAAAATGGGTTGTCACGTCTTGATTAGGTTAGGTGCCACAAACTGTCATTGTCAAGGTCCATCATATATGATATACCTAAAAAATAGTAAAAGGTCCAAACAGTAATTGACACTTTTAGCACCCAAAACACTCCAAATATTGCATAATAATAGTGTCTCAACCTCAAATGTTATTAAAAAGATTGCCATCATTTATATATAATTTTACGATTAAGTTCTACCATAAACGACATTAAAATCTTAGAGACCCAAAAGAAGTTACTACTCCTTTTGAACAATTTAGTTCATCATATATTTTTTGAACAATTACTACAATTTATTGCACCATGTTAGCTCAATTGGTATAGCATTCAAATTGGTTTTACAATTTCTTTTGTGTTAATTAGGCCCATAACTTGAAAATTACATGTCAATCATACTCAAAATTGACCCAAAAATTCCTAGCTAGATACCCAATATAATATGTTTTTAATTAACAAAAAATATCTTTTTTAAAAATGTCAATGGTGAATCATGAGTTGGCATTCACGCCTGGAAATTACGTGAAAGACTTGAAAAGAGAAAAAGGTGAGAATAAAACATCATGCGATTCATAAATAGGGCTCTCTAAGCTGCTGCGCATGATTCATTGATTCTGAACATCATATGTCATTTTAATTTCGAATAAATTTGGAATTTATATATCTTTATTCAGCTTATTTTTGTATTATAAATTTATAACTATAGAGGGCATGAACCAGACACGTTTATGATGCATGTGTAAAGAGTATATTACACTCGAAATAAATGCACACATATGTGTGACTCGAAATAGAGATCCCACACTACGTAAGTATTTTCTAGTATTTTATATCAGTTGTGATAATTAAAAATTTAAAATGACGTTACTCGAGTTAATATTTTTCATACGATTTTTTAAAATATTATAATTACAATACTGTATTTTATTTTTAATAATCACTACATCCATAGTTTCTTAAACGGTTACTAAACTATGTCGTTTTATTGACTAAAAATAAACGCCATTTTAGTGATACATATGAAAAGACTCTCATGGAATAACTGGAAGTACTATAATTGCAAAATATTAAAAGATAGCAACGATAGTATTGTAGTAATTGCAGCGATTCAAAAGTCGTGCAAAAATTGTAAAGTCGGATATATATTGTTAGTAAATTCATTTAGAGTCTATTTGTCCTAAAACGAAATGCAAATTTGAAAATAATTGAATCACCAAGGACATGTGACCGTTTTGATGTGGATAAGCATAAATTTAGTGATATATGGTAGGAAAATTTGACAGTTATTGTTTACTACATTTCTTAGTCATGTGAAGGGGAATATCATTTCTTGCTTTTGTCCTTCACCATCTCAACCACCACTTCTATTTTCCACCGTTTTATTTTCATTCCTTTTGAAATAATGTTTTTAAGTTTCAAAACTTCTCGAGATGTAATAATTTGCTAGTGGGAAGTTTTTTTCAATGATAATTCAATGGATGAAGTTATTAATAATTTTTGAAGTTTAATAAGTTTCTTTTTGGGATGAGATTCTGTGTACCACATTTAATTTGGTGTACCACTTCATGTACCATGTTCGTTTTTCTTTATTTTTTTTAAATATTTTTTTTCGTCAATTTCAATTTTATATGTTTTAGTTTAATTATATACTAATTATCAATAAGGGTTCGTTCCATTCAGTTAGGATGTATAATTATTTTTTTATCATTTAATTTCACTTTTAATGGTTTACAATCCATTTTTAGGATTGATAAATCCAAAGTTATGGTATATAATGTTTTTAAAACATAATTTTTTGAAATAAAAGTTTAATATTATTCATGATATTATAATATAAAAAATTGATGAAAAAATATTTAAAAAATAAAGAAAAATGAACGTGATACATGAAATGGTATACAAAATATGGTACCCTGATCTCATTTCTCCTTTACTGTGTTCCTCCTTTACCTGCTACACAGTAAGTAGTATGAACAGTTTAAAATGAAATAAACGTTTTTAAATTAGTACATGTGGTCGAATTTTTATACATTGCTAGGTGGCAAAGAAAAATATTGTAGGACAATAAAATAAATAATACTAACATATAGGCAACCTACAATAACGTAAAATATGATAATATATGTACGTAACTCCAACTATAAAAATAATTTAGTAATAAGTTTTACAAAAATTCATAATAATTTCCAACTGATTAACTTCGAAATATACACATCATAACAGTCAAGACTCAAGAATACTATAAACATATATATAAATTATGAGTGCTATATGTACTGATATTTTACTCTTACTATGAGTTAAAACATGCACACACTTAATTAATACGATTGGTATATTAATTAATTAATTAATTAATTAATTAATTAAATTGCACCACCTGTTAATTTCTATGATCACAAATCCACAAATTTATTTTTGGGTGTAATGTGTATGTGTTGTCGGTGCACTAAACGTCTTAGTGATTGATGAATGGATCATAAGCTGAGTGATATGTACACTTTTCATATAACTATAAAATCACAAATATAATTATGAAAAATTATGACCATATTGATGAAAATGTAACATCAAATTACTTCATTAGAAAGTATTAGAATTCCATACACAACATATACATTTGTGCATTGTGAGAGATCAAAATATAAGAAAAATTCACGCTTACAAATCGTTTTCTCACGTGTTAACATGGCCAAAGTCTTACATAAAAAAGTAAAAGAAACAAAAATAATGACCAATTGATTGATGATATAGAGTTATAGACTACTAAATGAAACTTTGTCACTACTCAAAGAAAAAGATTAAAACTGTCGTCTTTACAAGCCAAACTACCAAAGTCGACCACAAGTAATTGTTGGAGACTTGGAGTAATTGATTCGAATTATAATTGAGAATATCAATTTCTAATTAATAGGACTACATTATTTTTTTATTAATATTATGAAATGTGTACAACGAGATAAAAAAAAATAATACTAATCGTGTGTGTGTGTTGGCCTAGTGGTAGGAGGTTAATGCCCGAGATCAAAGGTCTCGGGTTCGAGTCCTCCGTGACGCGGCCATTTAAAAATTTCTGCATTTATTTATCAAAAAGTAATAATAATAATAATAAACGGAAGTATAGGTGTGATATTAATCCAATGAATATATCCTTGTTCCTAATTAGAAATAATCTATTGTAATACAAAGGTCTACTTTGCTTTCAATGATTAAATTGGATTAATTGATTTTAACGAGGCAAATCTAACATTTACTTTATTTGATTTAAATGAGTGATAAAATTTTAAATCCATTGGAGGAAGCTGTGATTATTTTTGTTGGATGGAGTGATAAAATTGACACTTTAGTTCCACTTAGGACTCAATTGAATTTTCCCAAATGCAGAGAAACAGACTTATATATTTCATTTCATTTCATTTGTGACTACACTTTCACTGTTTCACTCACAACGTATCTGAAAAATGAAAAATAGCAAGACAACTTGTTGTTTAAAATTAAAATAAATTAAAAAATCTTTTGTATCCCAATTATCCCACTGGCCACCAACTAAGTCTCGTGATGGGTTAAGGACATAGAATATAATATATCATATATAAACCAATAAAAATTGAAAAGTAGAAGAGGGTTAATTTATTAAATTAACACTCACACTACAATTTATATATCCAAAGTAATTAACAAATTACCAATCCTTAGCTTGAAGAATTTGGAAAATAAACTAGATTAGTACATTTTTTGAAATCTAATGGCCGTTTGAATTTTGCTGGAGCTCAATCCATTGAGAAACTCAAAAGATGTTTGTATCATGCAAGTTTTGCACTTACTACATGCGTATTTTCCGCCCCTGGATTTACGTTTCCTTTTCATAATTTATCAGTATCTGATACATTATACTTTCTTTCCTTTTCTTATTTAAGTCATGCGTGACGACGAGTGCCCACTTTAATACAAAAGTAGTTGGAAACAAGTCAGAAATGCAGGATACACTATGCGCTATAAGCCAAAAATTATGCGCTGGACGCGTGAAATACTATAAAGCTATTCAATATTTCGTGCTGGAACTGCAAAATTTCGTGCCCGAGGAACAAAATACGTTTGTTATATATTCTTCAAAAGTTTTTAGTTGACAATGATTTATTTTAATAATTATTTATCATATATTTTTACTTATCCATTTCTGTAATACTCTTATGTCTATGGATTTCCTGTTAATATGTTAGGTCAAGTTCCTCTTCTTTTGATGATCTAGCTAAATTGGAATGATCTGAGCACTTCTTTTGATTTAAATTTTAAATTTGTTTAATATGTTGATTGTTTACATCTGTGTAATGATTTAAATTGCTTGGCCAAAAGTTAGATGATTTGCAAATCATATTGTACGAGAGGTGATAAATATGCCTAGTTCTATGTGTAGGTAATCATAAATACATGTGAGCTACAAATTACTTAAATGACTGATGTAATTGTTGTATGATAATCTATAGAAATATAATGAATTATTGATTGCATTGTTCACCTATGATTATGAATATAGTGAATTGGTAGTGCTCAAAAGAGTATTATAAAACAAAGTAGAAAATCCAATGAATTTGAATGCAAATTGAGAAAGATAAATAATAATAATAATAATAATAATAATAATAATAATAATAATAATAATAATATGTTGTAACCGTTGAGTTGAAATATAGACTACTTACATAGCATGACTAAGAAAGATAAAAATAGATATGAATTAAATAACTACCAAACATCGTTTCGCTTCAAAAAAAATTACTACCAAATACGACCTCTGTCAAAAATTAATTTCAAGATAGTGTATCCAATCCGGCGCACGAACTTCTCATTTCAACTAGGAGACATGCTACCATGCGCCGCTCAAGTAAGTGATAATATACGATGAAGCGCATTATAAACTCCGACCCCACACTCAATATGCTCCGTATGAATTTGAAAATGGCGAATTAAGTCCCAAAAGAAAGCATTCTACTTCTACTTAGAGGAGAACAATATTTTTCTTAAATAAAAAGTAAACGAAGCATTTATTTTTAGTAAATCTAAAAATAGAGTAGCATTAGTATATTATCAAGTAAGTGATAATATTCGTGGTAAAGTGTAAAATTTAAATTACGTAGTTTTTAAATTACTTATTTATTTAAATTCATTAATACACTATTTAAAAGCCAAACAAATTTGACATCAATTATTTATTATTCTACCACTAAATCAACACATACATGATATACACACCTGATATGTATTATGTTGGAAATGGAAAGTAGCATAGATCTTTGGGCTTTGGAACATATACCTTTCATGCATCATGTCATGATGAGATCACTTATAAATTGTTAGCACCTTCCATTTTAATTAATCAAATTTTCCCATTGCTTTTTGTCCTAATGGTGCATAAATTATTATTTGAACAGTAACAATTATAAATTATATACAAATCAAGGTTCAATTTATCATTCTACTCATATATTTAAAGCTAAAGTGGAAATAAGCAAATGGATGGAGCTCTGAATTATCTTTAGTTTGTAAAAGATTTAGTCACAACCAAACTTTATTCTGTATAATATAAAATATTATTAAAATAGAAACAAATACTAATATGAATTTTCTGGCGCTTGCAAAAAGTGCTCATATATAGTGCACATCATAACTGGTTATCTACGTTCAATGTATTGTAAAATGTACATATGCATATTACAATTTACAAGACCCAAACCTATAAATAAAATACAATATGCATGTATACAATACACATTATTTAATAAAATTACGATACCCTATTTAGGGCAAAACCACGATGATTTTTTGAAGGCGCAACGGTAAAAGTGTAAAGACATAAATAAAATTGTCACGGATTAAATATTACATGTGCTACTCATGGGCCCTTTCAATTGAAACTATACCGTATAAAATTGACCCACCGTTGCTTTTCTCATTCTAATTAACACAAATTATTATAAAAAGATGTCCCATTTTTCAATGACCATAATTTAAATTCTGACCATTTTAGCAAAATTATGCAGCATCTCGAGATTTAATTTGAATGAATAGCTTTTTTTGATAGTAATTCGTTACGGAGCTGCAAAATATATACAAATAAGGAGAGAAATAATTCAATTTACAGATAATTCCACCGATATTGATAAATCTGGGGAAAAAGGAAAAAATATATTTTTGCTTCATGCTAATTGTCTCAGCGAAGTCTCTCTCTCTCTCTCTCTCTCCTCTTTCTCTGTCTCTCTCTCTCGATTTCGACTCCCAAATCCACACTCGCAAAGGCGCAGATCATCCACAGCAGACGCCACCCTACCTCAAGGCGCGAGCGCTGCGTGCTGTATTTCCCCAAATCATCTCTTCCTCGATTATTTTGAGCCAGATTTGAAGGTTTTACCATTACATCTATCGCTTTGTATGCTATTTACCAATACCTCGCTCGTGGTTTTGCTTCTCTTAGCCGCGGTCCTCGTAGGTAGGAAATGCTCTTTTCGGGTGGTAATTTGTGGTTTCGGTTTGTGCGCTTAATGCAGGCGGAATTGAGCTGAATTTAACGGACGTAAATCGCATCGCACATGCGGCGTTGATGGCATGCACCGCATAGGATACGTGGCCGCGGCGGCGTAGGCTTCGATTTAGGCGTGAATTGGCCGCTACGATGTCGCATCAGGTGGTGAAACTGCGGCGGGAGGCGGTGGCCCCATGCATGACATGCCCGCTCTGCCACAAGCTCTTCCGCGAGGCCACCACTATTATCGAGTGCCTCCACACATGTAATTGGTTTAATCTAATCTGATTCGGTGTCCTGGTTTTTGTTTATCGTGATTGTTGGTGGTTATTCGAATTTTGACTTGTTTCCTTTTGGTGCGTGTGCGTCTTTGCGATCTGGATTTTTGGTAGTCAGTGATCTGGGTATTTTGGGCGTCTTCATGGCTGTTTGTTGCTTAGTTTCTCTGAGTATGTGTTCGTGTGGCCTTGTTCATCGTGAAACTATGCGATTGATATCGAGGTGGATCCCAGCTGAGATTGTCACTTTGGATTGCTGCCTTTTCTGTTTTATTGATCTGATTGGTGTTTTGGAATTTCGTGTGTGGATGTTTGGCCCTTTCTCTTTATTTTTTAACATGCCTTAATATTGATTAAATGATTGAAGGGATGTGCATGCCGAATTTCATGTGTTGACTCCAAATGTGGTTTAATCTTGAGGGGCTCTGGCTAAAGACGTCTTTACCCCACCTCACCGGACCTATTGTGTTCTAACATGGGTATACAGATGTAAGGCATAGCTTTGGTTGTTATAAGTTGGAGAATCAAGAATGATTTAGATCTTGAAAACTGCATGGGAAATTTTCTAAATTTCAGTGAAGAGTCTGAAGACTTCATGCCTGCTGCCATGTCTTGTTCAGTGCCAACATCTTCTAAAAGCTTGGGTTCCTTGACTTTTACATCTCTAAATTGTTCCTTTTTTTTGGGATATCATACTAGTTCATAGATTGTATGTCAAAGATACTATAATTTTATTCTGATGATATTTTGTTATTATGTGCATTTGTGATTCATGAGAAACCTTTCTTGATATCTATTTTGTGTAATTTTGAATATTCGTCTCATATATCTGCCTTTCTTTTCTATGCCTGTAGTTTGCAGGAAATGCATAAACAAGAAGCTCTCAGATGAGGAAATGGAATGCTGTCCAGTATGCAACATTGATTTGGGATGTGTTCCATTGGAAAAATTGAGGTTAGAATCTGTTATTTCTTGTTTCTAGCTAGTTTTTCTAATTCATGTATTTATCTCAGACTTGACATAAATCTACAATATATAAGTTTCTTTTAGAAGCACCTTGTGATGATGAACAGTGGCTTAGATAAAATTCTGAAAGGCTTACAAATGCTAGATCTATTAATTCCCATTTACTACTCGGTTATTATGTACCAAGAGGGGGTAATTTATAGCTAGATTCATGGATAGAACCATGAAAGGTCTAGATTTGTGCAGTTTGCATGGCTATGTGCTTCTCTGGTGATCATTTGAGTACACTGCCAGACATGATTATCTCAACTTCACTCTGTATGGAAATCATGGAGATGTAGGATTTTCGATGGAAAAAAGATTGAAAAAACTTCATAGAATAGTTTAGGTTCATGATCATGCGATCTAAATCAGTGAGCTCAAGTTTGTTCTTTTTTCTTGACGTGTATCTCATACTTGCATAATTTTTTAGGGAAAGTAATTAGCATTCTCTCTCTCTCCTGCTCTATTGTATCTTATATCCTGTTTCCCAGGCTGGACCATAATTTGCAAGATGTGAGGGCAAAAATATTCCCTCATAAGAGGATGAAAGTGAGAGCTCCTGAAGTTACATCTCCTGTTACATTACCTGCCAAGAGAAAAGAAAGATCTCTCTCATCATTGGTAGTTAGCACTCCTAGAGTTTCAACTCAGAGCGGAATGACTGGTAGACGATCAAAATCCATAACCAGGAAAGCATCCAGAGGTTCCAGTTTCACAATACAGAAACTTATTAAGAAGGAAGATAGCTCCATGGAGGATCACGATGAAAGCTCTAGCTCACCTGAGATGCTAAATAGATCTACTCAGAATATGAGGCAGGTATGACATATGATTCTGAAGCTTATGAACAGAACTCCTGAGCATTTGCAAAAACCAGTCCATGCTTATTTGAATGTTTTATGCAGAGTTCTGCTGCTAGTGAGCCATTCAATCATCCTAGTCCCGATAAGGGAAAAGAGAACGAATCTGAGACTTGGGAAGGGAAGGTTGATCTTTGGAAACCACTGAATTGTTTGGTGGAGGCAGCAAATAGGAGCAAGTCTTCGAGGATTAGCATCCAAGGATCTGTTGCTAAATCAGAAGCGCCAAATTCCCATGACAATGAGGGGCTTCCCAAAAGCAGAAATAAGGAAAACAGGCAGAAATCAAAAGTTCCAGATGTCAAGAATTTCAGTGACCATACTCCTGCAGATTCAGAAAGGCCCAAAAAGCTCCGCAAAGTTCGTCAAAAGAAGGGGCAGGATTTTGGAGAATTTAGGGTCCCTCCCCAGGTTGTGCTAGATGCTGCTGGTGCTAAATTTGACCGCAAGAGTTATCCAATTTGGTTTTCATTGGTCTCAGATGGGCAGTAAGTTTCTCTTAAAAATATCAAACTTCTGAAGTATCGAATATGGATATGTTTGTGTCTACTCATTTGCTTATGTGATTTCTTAATGTATCATTTCAGGAAAGGAGATGCACTGCCCTTGCCTCAGATAGCTGCAAGTTACTTGAGAATAAAGTGAGTTTGGACAAACTACTTTTAATTTGGTCAGAGTATACTTTCGGCTAGTATATTATTGTATAATGAGAGTATGTTCCTGGAAAAGATATGTGCATATTTATTGAGGTATTTGTGAAAGTGGCCTCGTAATTTAGATCATTTCGAACCAAATGATAAGAATTCATAGCAATAGAGTCACTGGCTGTAAGTTTTTCTTATTAGCGTATGAACATGATTATGACTTTGAGATCTTAAAAGTTCCATGTGGGCATAGTTTTCTACCCAAAAATTATATGTGCTTGCATTGTCTTCTCATAAAGAATTTACTCTTAAAAAAGCTTCCAAACATCTTATACAATGAAAAGCCTTATAAAGTCAACTATTTTACTCTTAGCATCTCTTTCATGTTTTTACTATTTCTACTGTCCAAAGTAATCTTGGGACTTCTGGTGCTTTTGCTAAGTTACTTCTGATCTTACCTGACTGGAAGTTGTTGGTGTCAGTGATACATCAATTGATTTTGGTCTCATGCATGAGTCATGAGTGATAAGTTTTTTAGATGTGATCACCCTCTCTAACTGGGAATGTTTAGGACAACTGCTGGAATTGGCAGGCTAAATCTATCCACAGCATTGCTGTACCACTTTATACCAACTATCCTTGAACATGTTATCATTTTTTTGTTGGCTGGTTTCAACTATAGTAAGCATCTAATGCCCTGGAATATCTCAGTAGCTAGCTAGTAAGAGAAAATCAGTATGAACTTAATAAGGAAGAGCTCAAACTTGCAGCAGTTTCATACTATCCAAAATTAGTTTGCTTATTAGCATAAGGTTATTTTCCATGCTTAATGATTTTTTCTTAGCAATCCCACTTACTATTTCAGCTTGAAAACTACTGCACGTTATACCTTCCACTGTAGTTATACAGTGCTCAGCCATAAATTAACAGAAATTTGAATTTGGCTAGTATTTGATGAAGGTCTTCAGTTTCGTATGTATTCACACTTAGCTATTCTTGTGTTGCTTTTCTGCCAATTTGTACTCTGTTGATCTTCTTGAGGATCTTTGAGGTTCAAGTAGATTTTATTACACTTCATATCAAAACCTTTTAATTTGATTAAAGATTTATTTGGTTAGTGACACCTAGGATTCAGTACTTCATTGTTAGCATGAATGCATGATAGTTAGGATCGAAACTTTACAATCACTTACAATTAGATGAACACATTGATGATTTTACAGAAAGTAATATTATCTTCTCATTGCATTTTTTTCAGGGATGGGGGCATGCCGGTTTCTTTGATTCAGAAGTACCTGAAGCTGAAGCTAGATCTTACAAGTGATGACGAGGTAAACTTATCATCATAATCATCTCGTTTACTACTGAAAAATGAGGAGGATGAAATGTTGTTTGTTTGTGTTCCAATAACAAGTGTGTAATGCTGCAGGTAGAAATAAAATGCATGGGACAATCAGTAATCCCAACGTTGACACTGAACAACGTAGTCGATCTATGGCTCCAAACAACCACCGCCGAGAGAGTGTCTGCCAAAATGGGTTCGTCAGCAAAGGATTTGGTGATGGTATTAGGCTATGCTCGCAGATCCTGAAACCACATGACCCGACCATGTTATTACATCATTTTGCCGTTTCGCATATTTTAGTCTTAAAAGATTCTCAATCTTGTCTCAAAAGTCTTAAGACAATAGACAATTTTCAGTTGCATGAATGAGTCTCAAAAGTCATGACCAGTTTAGGTTCGTGGAATCAGAAGAATCACATTTTGCATCATTTTCAATCTCTATGAGTTGCATAAACAATGAAGTTTTTTTAATCTTTATGCATGGGGTTGCAGGCATCTGAAATAGTATGGCCTTCTCTAACTCACGTGTAATTTGAAAACCAAAATCCGGCTAAAAGAATTATACGTATTGAAAGTTTCACTTTAGGCCCATATCTCTATAAATAGAGTATGTAGTATAATAATATCTACCATTGCTTTATCTTGAAAGTGTCAATATAATTGCTACTATTTTTCAGGATAAGTAATTCTACTCTACTTCTATTTATAACTTTGCATTTATGTATTTTAGAATTACAAATTCTACATGTATAATATCATAAAAAAATAAAGCAACATCGCATGCATGCGGGACAATTATCCACAAAAAGGTGAAAAGATACTCGCAGGTAGGCAGTTTTTGGGTGATTCGGTCTTGTCACTTGAGCTAAGACTTCATCAGTTTATGTATACATTTTTTAATAAGATGTTTATTAAGATTAGTAACTACAACAGTTATTAAAATTCGAAAAATACGGACACTCTAGTTAAACTTGTAAATTAACATGTGAAATAAAATTCACAACAATGGCATTATACTTAAATGTGAGATATATACACTGTCACTAGTCTTACAAGAGTCTCATAATTTTCATCGAATTCTAAAATGAAATGAAAATAATAATATTTTTACTCTTACACGATTCTCACGCTTCTCGACCATTTATAAACATTTCATAATATTTTAACCGACATTGAAACGAGAATAACTACACGACATCATTACTCTTACAAGATTCTTTAATTACCCAGTTTACTATATACAATAATTAAGCGTAAAAATAGTAAATTAACCCACTTTCTTGGTTTATAATATTTTGCAAGAACCTCTTCTTTGTGACAGATGGAGTATATGCTTCATGGTTTTCTTACAATACAATTACAATAAAAGGGCAACTGAAATTATTTTAGTTTTTTCATGTACATTGCATTTATAATATGCTCTCGATCTAGCTTTTTGCATGTTTATGTTCAAGTATATAACTTTAAGATTTTGATTCAATTCATTACTTCATTTATTGCTAAAACAAAAGATGGAACGTAAGATATCATCTATACATGAACCTAACAACTCAAAATCAGAAGTAACATTTTGAATAGGCATGCCAACATCTATTATTGTAAAATTATATAGGGTAATATATTGTTTTATAAATATAGATTAAAAACTCGAAATAACCTAAAGTTTTTTTTTTTATAAATTGAAATAACTTACTTTATTCACACTCAATATACAGATAAAGAGAATATAGGATCAGAGAAATTCTTACAATAAAGACAAATATTCAATAGCATATTTTATCAAACTTGAATACTAAAATGCTAGATACAACACAAGTGAGATAGTATTTACAAATGGGGCCATGGGAATGATTGAGAAAAAGTGAAATTATTAGTACAATTATGAATCTACAAAGATATTATAAAGAAGTTATGAATCTACAAATAGCCAACATTCATACTATTCTTGATGCTTAGAGAAAAGGAAAGTGAAGTACTCATCAATCAACAAACATTTATTAATTCTCAACAATTCCCATTCATTCATAAAATTGACCCTTTCAACAAAAAACTAGAATTGGGTTACCAAATAGTATAATCTGAGCAACAAAAAAAAGCATGGCCTAGTTTCCCTATAATCAAAACCTACCGCCATTCTAATTTCTGCAACAAAAGCAACAAAAATTTTCCCCCAAATCGCAAGCCCTAATTTCATCAAAACCTGGCATCAACCACCGACGACAAGCCGCCGCCAGTCACCTCGTCCTCATCCAGGAACAAATCCTCCGTCATCCTGAACGCCGCGTGCACCGCCACCGCCGCCGCCGCGATCGACACCGACACCACGACGTTCAGCCACACTCCGGTCAGCACCAGCGCCACCACCGTCACGACGGCGAGCGCCGCCAGCACGATGCGGTCGTCCACCGCGCGGCCGAACAGCACCATCGGCTCGTCGCGGGAGAAGTAGAGCAGAAACCAGAAGACGAAGATCGCGAGGAAGACGATCATCGAGATCGGGTGGAAAAGCAGGCTGAGGAAGACGATTAGGAGCGCGATCATGGCGTAGTTCACGCGGAAGTAGCCGAGGTTGCGCCTGAGGCGGCCGGAGAAGTCGGCGAAGCCGTGCGGGAGGGAGTAGGAGGAGGGGTGCGCCAGCAGCTCGCGCCACGAGCGGCGCGTGGCGAAGAGCGACTGCGTGCGCGATTTGATGCGCTGGAGCATTCCGGAGTCGGAGTCGGCGTCGCCGCCGCCGTTGTACGGCGGAAGGCTACTGTATCCGGCCGCCGACGACATTTGCTCGATTAATCAGGGATTTGGTTCAAAATCCAAAAACCCTAAATCGGAGGAAGCGGCGGAGGAGGAGGAGGGTTTGGAGTTGGGGGATGGATACGTCGTCGTTTGCAATTTCGAGGGCAAGATTTATTAAAATCAAATCAGAATAGAATAGAATCTGAGCTCTTTATATCTATATATATGATTATGAATCAGAATTGGATGTTCAAAACATCAAAACCTTATCTTCTTTGATATATCTTTGCCCAGAAAAGCGCTATTATACTATTTTGAAGGAGCAAACAACAATAGCTCTACGTTGACTAATCCAAGCCTACTGACCCTATATTGATTTCTCATTAAGTAAAAGAATATCTATATACGAGTATTTAAGGTCTCATTCTCATATACCGACATCACAATCATAATAGTATTATATTTAAAATATCGTGGTATTTATGGGAATGAAAATATATAAAATTTGATCTATAAAATGCTATACTTCTAAGAATGCAGCTGGTATGCAGGAATGAAATTAGATAAGAATAGAATACACTTCGGAATTGAATAATAATAGGAATAAAATGGAATGAAAAATGTGATTGATATGGCTAGTATTTACAGGGAATAAGCGAATAAGAATAGAAATAAGTTGTTATTATTATTATTATTATTATTATTAATTTAATATTATTATTATATTATTTATCATAAAATTAATTTATTTCTTTAAAAGAAAAGATAAAATTAAAATAAGTTAATCTCATGTTCGTGGGAATAGCTAATTCCATGGGGGTTGGGAGGAATGACTAAAACCATGTACATGGGTATCACAATTCCTACGAAAATAGTGATTCTTGCTATGAAAATCTTACCAGCAGCGGAAATGGGAATGGAGACAAAAATGTCCATTCCATACGTGCAACTAGCCGGCCCATTAAAGATTTTTGAGAGAGCAAAGGTCAACATTTTGATAAAATAGTTGGGTATTAAGCGGAGAAGTGCAAAGATTTCAAACGTCAAACACTCTTCCAAATATAAATATAATGAGATCCTCTATTATGTAATTAGAAAATTCTAGGGTTTAGATTTCCCTAATATTAGGACATATTTTTTTAATATAAATTACTAAATCTTAAATCATTGATATTATGATATGTCTATCATTCACATATAAAATAGAAGATGTCTCATATATATATATATATATATATAAAATAAAAGATCCAAACTCCTTCCAAATAGTCCATAAATAGTATTGTATGCATAACCAACAAGAATAAAACATAAATGATAGTAGAATAATAGAAATGAAACACAAATGATACAAGAACATAAAACGAAACTAATAATTGAAATTCATATCAACAAGCGTGCAAGTGAAGCTGTATTTCCCATCACAAAAGAAACATTTCCCCATCTAAGCTCCATTTCTATGTTTTACGCAACAAAAAAACGAAGGGAAATGCCACACAACATAAACGAGAGCAAGATATTGATGTTATCAAGAATTTCCCGAATACACAAAAAATGATTTTATTTTTTTGAAAAAATTAGAGAAATCGTTGGAAAAAAAGCGACATCTCCTTGGGGCGCCTCAAATACAACCAAATCCAGTATTCCAGCACAGCAACTCTGCCACCAAAACACACAGTTACAAAAATGATATTAGTAGATTTTGATTTCAAACCAACTTTAGAGGAAATGGGAAAAAACAAACCTACTTGTATACATTCGATAACTCCTTGTCTTCAGGAGCCAACTTCCAGGCCTTGCTAAACGCAATGGCAGCCTTGTGATAGTTCTTCACACACACACACACCATGAGAGAGTGGAGAGAGTTTTAATAATGGATGGTAATTAAATAGGTGATTGATATACCTTGGATAGCCTCCATGCACAACCTTCTCTGTAGTGAGCCTTGGGCCACTTCGGGTCGCGCATAACGCACATCTGAGCGTCGCGTAAAGCATGCACGCGTTGGCCCACTCGTGCATAGCACAGGCTCCGGTTCGACAACCATATCGGGTTGGTTGATTCAAGATAAACGGCCTAAGGCATCACAAGTGTATATATTAAGACAAAAAAGTGAATATGAAAGTAAAGAGAGAAGCAAATTAAAAGTTATTACCTCACTATACAATTTTATTGCAGAGGAGTAATCCCTTGTGCTCACTGCTCTCTTGCCTGCCTCACGTATCTCGACCAAGCGCTGCCGCTTGATCGCCTCTCTCTGCAACATAGTTACAATACAATCAAGGCCATGTTACACCACGAAGGAGTGGAAGCAAGAATGAGAGAGAGGGACCTTGTCTATGGTTTCTACAGAGTGAAAGTGCTCTCTTATGCCATCAACTGTCCAATTTGGATAGATCTCTTGAGTCAGTGGTAACAAAATACGAATACCCTCAAAATTATCCACCAGAGCAGCAACCTCAATCGGTTTCAAAAAGCACTGAAAGTTTATCATCAACGCAGTTTTTAAAATTTAAGAACAAACTCGAACCAAAGAGGCAAAGATGGATCATAGCATAGTTGTAAAGAAAATAAGATGGAAGATCAGAAAGTAACTGTGGTAAGTTTATCAGGTTTTGCTCCAGCTTTGAGCAAAGACTCGAGGAATATAGTTTTGTATTCTTGGGCAGCATATGCCAACGGAGTGTACCCGTATAAAAACTTCTCCGGGTCAGCCTTAGCCTACAACCGATAAGGGGGGATATGTAACTGTTCGCTAGCAATGCAACCATGATACATATACATATCAAACTATCCAACCAAAAATACCCATCGCCAGCATACCTCAAGCAGCAGTTTCATGCATTTATATGAGCGAGATTCGATTGAACACATGAGGGGGGAGCCAAAAGAAGCAGAAGAAATCAAATTTGGCTACAAAATACAATTCAGCACTATCAAGATTCAGGAAATATAAGCTGCATTTAATGATACCACATTACCTAATTTGGCATGCTAAACTTAGGAAAGTCTTGATTCACAAATAACATTCCCCCAAACCAACTGAAATCAAGAGATTGTATCCTTATATGATCACAACAATAAACAATCACAATGAAGCCAAACTTTTATGATCAAACCTCAGCGCCACGAGACAAGAGAAACTTGACAGCCTTGTCACTTCCAATAGCCGCAGCACACAGCAGGGGAGTTCCATCCACAGAATCCGCATCTATAGGAGCGCCCTTTAACACCAAGAATTCTATAAGCTGCATGTTATCTGATACACAACAAAATCATTTACCAATAAGTCTTTTTAATAACATTACATTAATCCCTAAAACACAAAATGCAAATCCCCTGCAGACCTTTAAAAACTGCGTGGTGCAATGAAGTCAATCCCCTCGAATTCCCCATCCCAACCGCGGCACCTTGCTCGATCAGATACTTCACAATTTCGAGACGTGCCATTTCAGCAGCAAGAATCAAAGGAGTATCCTCTGCAGCAGTTAATTTCTCTTAGCACACATTAACCAAACAATTTTGGTGCACAAATTGGAATAGCAATGAAAACAAACCCCACAAAAACAGTTCAAGAGACTCATCGGAGTTAATCAAAGACAAAATCATCCCAAATTATCTCAAGAAGAAGCAGAGAGAGAGAGAGAGAGAGAGAGAGGACCTTCGTAAGTGAGCACATCAACATCGGCTTTGACATTTTGAATAAAAAATTTGCAAATCTCAAAATGCCCCAATTCCGCGGCGACGTGCAAGACAGTCTTGCCGGTGCGGATATCACTATGCACATTGCATATTCTGCGGAACTCTGTCTCATCACCAAAAATCTCTTTCGTATCTGCCAAGCCATCGCAAAAACAACAAATCAAACCAAATAATCGCACAATCAAACGCTAAACTAGCAAAGACTATCAAGAAGAAACACTTCACTTTTAAGTTTTGCTAGGTTTCCACTGGAAGCAGCCTCCAAAATCAGTTTTCCTGCCATTTTTTCATTTACTACGAGATGAGTTCTTCAAATATTTTTTTTAAAAAAACCCGTCAAAAGCCCTACGCGCATAATAGATGCAAGCAAAGCATGCATGAAGAAATCAAGCGTAAAAAAAAGAAAACATACACGTAAAATGAAGCGGAAAAACGAAAGCGAAAGGATTTTGTGATGAAGATTACCAATTCCAGAAGAATCCATAGGGTTTTTTGAGTAGTTGGAGTGGAAATGTGAGAGAAACTTGTTTGGTTATGTGTTTCTTCTTGTTTATAGAGTGCTACTTCTGCAGCAGCAGTAGCCTACTATGCCTTTTTCGCGTTTCAGCTCAAATGAGAGGCGTCGAATAATAATTATTATTATTTATTAAACCGTACTTTTATAATATATTTTTGACAAATATTTGCGCTAGGCCGGCCTAACGTTAGGCCAATTGTTTGCCGCTCCTATTTTAAGTCATTAGTCGAGCGAGGGGGAGCCGAAGGCGAACCCGGAACGAGCCGTAAAAGCATAATTATTGTCGGTCTCATTATCTATATATTAATTATCGAAGCCGAAGGCGGAGCCGTTTGTTGTTTGCTTCCCCCTATTATTGTTGCCACTCTCATTATTTATACATTAATTGGTTTGGGCCTAACGTTAGGCCGGCCTAACGTAAACGTGTCTCTTCAAGAATT
Organism: Salvia sclarea; assembly: GCA_036873715.1. Lineage (NCBI taxonomy): Eukaryota > Viridiplantae > Streptophyta > Magnoliopsida > Lamiales > Lamiaceae > Salvia > Salvia sclarea. The sequence continues at coordinate 6,349,508 of JAYJMF010000001.1, read as the reverse complement.
GATTAGGTTGTTGACTTAGGACAATTTTCTGCGTAAATTAGATTAGAGAGAGAAAATGACCTGAGAAGGAAGGAGCTAGACGTGGGAATTATAATTTTATTTCTTCAATAAAATATTATGAATTAACTAATGATTTTCATAATGGAACTTATAATGATTTCAATAAGGATTTGGCACATGTACTAATTATAATGACACTTTTATTTCAAGATTTTAGCATACGACATAATGAAGTTAATAATACACAGTATAATATATTTGAGACTAATGATGATATTCGTTTTTCTTTTCGAATCAATTATATCTTAATATACAAATACGTTACATGTAATTAAGAGTTAATTTTTCAAGTAAATAAGTATTATGGATTAGATAATTACATGAACAGAATATTCCATAAATTATACACGCAAAACAATAAAATCGGTCGGTAAAAAATAAAGTGTTATACTTGTGCAAAAGCACCGAAACATTAACAAATATAATGATACGCAAGGAGTGATTAACAAATATAAAGTGTTATACTTGTAAAGTAACAATATTTGCCTCAAGAGTCATTACGGTCTCACAAAAGTTACTCCCTACGTCTTATTAAACATGACGCCATTTTCATTTTGAGTTGTTCCGTTTATGATGACACAATCCTAAAAAGAGATTATCTAAAAAATGAGTCAATTTTATTTTCACAAAAAAAAATCATTTTCTTAATTTTCGTATCCAAATATAGGGTGTCTTATTTAATTAGTGGGACGGAGGGAGCAATTTTCTGGGATTCAAATCCAAATAATATATGCATTGATCCAACAAATTATTGCATTTATCATAAATTTTTATGATCGAATGATTTAAAAAAATCATAGTTATGATTTTAAAAGTTGATTCTCATTTAAACTTCTTCTTGAAGTGCATTCACAACTTGGATATATTAGCATTAGGTAGAAAACTTAATTGTAATATTCAACTAAGAGGTATACTTAATTTAGAATTACCACAGTAGATATACAGCTATTGAACACTATGTATGAAAAGTTACCAAGTGAAGAGCAGGCTTATGATCATTAATTTATTTCCTCTCTAGCTATATATATTATGAATATCGACAAAATATATGCTCCTTTCTTCATGGGTGCAATGATTATGTCAGGTTGCCTAGCCAAATTAGTGACAGATAATAAGGAATAAAGCAAACAATAGTGACATGGATGAACTAATAGCCACATCCATCAATTAATTTTGCTTAGAAATTACGACTTCATGAAAATGCATGTAACATGCTACTAATCTAATTCAAAATGACAGATTCTAGCCATCATCATCAAAATCCATCAATCATCATTCCGGTTTCTCGATCTCTCCTTCTCTCTATATATAAATATTACACACTACCTATATATATCAAGAAGAAGTCTCTCCCTCTCCAAACAAATTAATTCCAAGAAAAGAAATTTAGGAATAACATGGGCTTGGGTGTAGCAACGTTAATAATATTTTCATATGTTTGTGTGGCGAGTGCATTGAGCATGAATAGGTACGATGTAACATGTCCCACTGTTGAGACTATTGTTGCTAAGGTTGTAAGCGACGCAACATCCAGAGATAAAACTGTCCCTGCAACACTTCTCAGAATGCATTTCCATGATTGTTTTTTGAGGGTAAGCATATATATATAGCATTTCATACAATTAATTAATTCCATGTTTAATTCTTTTCCTCTTCCTACATATTTCCATTTTTGTAACTCAGATCAGTAGACGAGTACTCTTTGTCTTCACTAGGCCGGGGGTCCGTTTTGAATTCCCTTTAGATAGATTTTAATGAGGCTAGGCTCGGCTCGATCATATAATATGTCGTCATTATGTTTGTTAATATAAAAAGATGAAAAACAGGGTTGTGATGGTTCGATATTGCTGGAGTCTCGAGGTGGAAACAAAGCAGAAAGAGACGCAGCTCCAAACAAATCTCTGCATGCATTTTATGTGATTGAAAATGCCAAGAAAGCAGTCGAAGCTGTGTGCCCTTCCGTTGTCTCCTGCGCAGATATCTTGGCCTTCGCCGCTAGAGACGCCGTCGTTCTTGTAAGCCTAATTATTAATTAGTATTTTATATATTCCTATCCCAATTATAAATTAAAATTTATTAATTCCCAGTTAGGACTTTTTATTCGAATTAGAGTTTATTAATTCAAGTTAGAAACTGTTAGTCATATTAAGATTAGAATTTGACACTCCCATGCATCACGCTGACTCGAACTTAATTAAATATTAATCTGACTAATAAAGTCTAACTTAAATCAATAAACCTTAATTCGAATTAAAAAAAAAATTATAATTGGGAATTAATAAATTTTAATTATAATTAATTAATGAAAACTCTAGCACTCGGAGTGTGCCTCTTTTTCTGTTAGGTTTCTTATTTACTAATTAAGTTTTATTTTGCTCGTGTCTAGAAAATTTGAGGCTCTACAAATATATATTAGGAAGTGGTTTATATGATAACCTATTTTTATAATTAGAAATTAGAATCATTTTCATCTCTTTGATTGTGGAAATATATGATGAATGCTTTATTTTCTTATTATTATTTTTATCTTTTTGGGCGAGCTCGTGAACTTCAGTCACAAATTGGAATCTCATAGACATATTTTCTGTGTTTAAAGGCAATCCTAAAAAAACCTATAGGTAGCAACTAGCAAGTGAAGTATATATATATATAGACAAAGATAGAAGTTGTAGAGTCCATAAGAAAAATCATTGAAATAAGGCACTCAAGAGCTAAGAATTGAGGTAGAAAATCCTTTGGATCCTTTGTTTAAATATTTTTGTATCACGCGTGTCTTATTGATAAATTCATTAATCTAATACTATTTATTCTAAAAAATTATTTTATTTGTAATATAATGAGCTCTAACTAGTAACTAGTATCTATTCCTAAAAATAAAACTTAATAATTGAATATCCTAGTATGTTACAATCAATCTTAATATTGAAATTAAATAATAATATTTTAAAAAGGTATATCCTAAGTGGATATACATAATGAAGCCTAACTAACAATTACAAAATTTAAGTTAATTAAATAAAAAACTTAAAAATAAAATTGAATTGACATTAAAGGTGAATAGAAACTCCATAGGAGTTAATTTGAAAAAAAAATACTATAATTAAATTTAGACAAAAATTACCAATGTTTGCTTCTTGGCTTGCAAAAGTATTTGATGGTAATGAATGCAGCGGATATCGTTCACACAGTTACAAAAACGAATACGAAATAAAAAGTGTTATTTACAGTGAGAAAAAGTATCATATTCTTTATTTTTAATAAACGCTAAGCAATGAACCTCAACATTAAGCCTATTTGGTTCTCAAATTATATGATCATTTAAATTTGGGTTTGAATTTGAGTATGAAGAGACATGAATTTAATTACAAGGAAAAAATAAAAGTATCTTACATAAGAAAGGTCCGACGAATTAATATCTATTAAACATATTAGGAATTTCAAATAAACCATTAGATATAAAACTTCAATTTTTTCAATATATCGATATTATACAAGCTCTCCCGACACACACAAAAATATTAGTAAATTGAACACTATGTACCTATGTCTTTTCTTTTGTCTATTTTGGCATCTCATTATAGCATGTTCATTCAATATAAAGCACGCGAAATAGAAGAATTTCAATAATCATGGTTATTTGTCATGCTAAGTGCCAAATACAAAAACTTAATTATGGAAAAGCTTTCCCTATTATCATTATTACTTGCAATGTCATAATAATAAAACGACGAACCGACTAACTATAAGTAATTGATTGTTGCTTTATTTCAACTTTCATTTTTATAGTGCGTGACACTTATATTTCGTAAATCTCATAATATCCTAACCTTAATTATATACCATACGTTGGAAAGAGCCTTGATGATGATTTTTAAACTTAATTGTCTATTATGCATTGAGTTTAAAGAGAATGATACAAATAATGTTTATATAATATTATTATTTTAGAATTATGTACTTTTATAAATTCTAGTTTCTAATAATATATACTTTTATAATTTTTAAGAATACTTTAGTAATTTAATATATTTATCATCATAATATTTAATCATAATCCTTTCGTATCTACTTTTTTTTGTTTCAAAATTATCATAACATTTATCAAATTTTAATATATTTATTTGCACACAAAATATCCGGCGTGGATGTCCGTTGCTTACGTCCTAAATTTTTATTTACAGGAAAGAAAAATATCATTTGTTTTTACCCTATAATTATAGAAAATGTCATTTACATTGGAAAAAAAATATCATTATATGTACATAAGAATATCCGAGAGTCCACATCATTTGTATAGTATTATTAATTATATTCTTAATTTGTAACATGCATAGTAGCACTGAACTAATCTAACCCAACGTGTAGTGGCGTCACAAAAATTTGAAGAGCCAAAAATTATAGTAACCAAAATGTACAATGAAAATTGCTCCTAATCACTAAAATAATCATAAAATAATATATAATTGTAGCCACTCTAACTCAAAATTCACTATTGTATACTCAATTTCGCAGCATTACGGACGTTACACTAAAACGTGAAATTGGTAGTAATTTTGCATCGTTCTCAATTTTGCAGCATATATTTTCTAGAAGGATATTAGTGTCTTTTTTCATAGAAATGCCTAAATATATTTATATCTTTGTAGTTAGAATCCATTTTTTACAAACTAAATTGGTTATTCTTCAAACCCCCACCATCCCCTAGTAAAATATCATAGTTGAATACTCAATGGTATATTTTATGAATCTATAGTCGGGAGGGCCAAGATGGGATGTGCCTAAAGGAAGAAAAGACGGGAGGACGTCTCTGGCGAGCGAGACGACGAAGTTGCCGTCTCCGGTCTTGAACGTTTCCCAAGTAGAAAAGGCGTTCGCCCTAAGGGGACTCTCCCTCGAAGACGTGGTCGCTCTCATAGGAGCGCACACGCTTGGGTTTGCCCATTGCTCCTCCTTCGAGAAGAGGATTCGCGGGTTCAACTCCACCCACGACGTGGACCCCACCATCCGCCCCTCCTTCGCGTCTGCCCTCAGAGGCGCGTGCCCTCTCAAGAACAAGCCCCCCAACGCCGGCGTCGCCATGGACCCTTCCTCCACCTCCTTCGACACCACTCACTACAAACGCATTATCAACCGTCAAGCTCTCCTCGCCTCCGATCAATCTCTCCTCACTGCTCCTCAAACTAAGCCTTTGCTCTACAAATTTGCTACCTCCAAAAAGGCTTTCCACACTGCCTTTGTCAAATCCATGATCAAAATGAGCAGCCTCAATGGAGGTCAGGAGATTAGGAAGGATTGTAGGTTTGTCAATTAATAATATACACTATATTTTCTTCATTTCGACTGTCTTCTTATCTTATTGTGTTATCATCAACTGTTGTTATATATCTAATGAAGCTCCTACTGCTTTCATTATTTTGCGCGTTTTTCCTAACGCTGGTGGTACTTTTTTTTCCTTTCTTACTTTCTACTCTCTCATATTCGCTCCATAAAGAGTGTGCCCATTTTTCTATCTTGGGTGTCAACAAAAATGTGCACCTTTCCTTTTAGAATATAACCTCATGATATTCTATTTTAATTTTCAATCACAAAAAACTTACTTTATCAAGACTCGTGTTATTCAAAAAGGTGTAACTCCTTGTGTACGGAGCAAAAGTATATTAGGTTCGATAAGAAACTGCTATATATTTCCTCCATCTCATTATTCATGTCTTATTGTTTTTGGGTCATGTATTTAGAAGAGTAACCTTAGATTAAAGAAGAAAAAAAGAATGTATGGTCCTCTACGTGTTTTAACTTGTAATTTCTCTTATATTATGATGTCACGAGACATTTAAAAAGGAATGAAAGAATTAAGATATAGTAAAATTACACGCTGTCTACACATCACTCTCTTATCACACTTAGGAAAAAAAAAAAAAAAACTAATTTACAAACATTGGACGCAGACGAATAATTATCAAGTGATTTTGTGATCAAGTTCTCTTAGGCATGTCGTAGGTTTTCTTGAGAAATTTGGAGGCCATCTGGTCATTACGATGACACAAAACTCGTAGAATTGTGTTGGCGTCAGTAGCACTCCACTGACCCGTCGTCCGAGGTAAAGGCGGCCGCCGTTTTGCCACCGACGCCTCCTCACCACCAACGGCGACACGTCTGAACTGCTCCACAAGGCTCTCTGTACCCGTTTCAAAAAGAGAGAGAACCTCTTTCACAGCAGCTGAGACCTTATCAATCACGTCTGCCGGCAGGCCATCTCCGTTCGACCAGAATAGATCGCTGAGAGACTTGAAATCCTCGTCTATCACCCGAGCATCCTGCATGCTGAAAGCACGAGAAGGTCCTCCAGCGAGCAGAACCAGCAGAAAACCTTCGAAAGAGGCCTTCATCACGTCTATAATCACACGTGTCCGGACTCTGTCGTGAACTGTTACGGATATTATTTCCAGATTCTGCTCCAGCTCCTCGATGAAAGGTTCGATTCTGGATGAGGAAACTTCCCCCAGATATAGGTAATCACCGAGAACATAGCTCAGGTCGTGAAAGACGACTTTGTATGCTATTGCCTCCGACAATTCCCGGATCCCTTCCATGCTGGAAGCTGTGGAGAGGCTGAAATTCCCAATTCCAGCATTTTCGTCGTGAGCTAATCCGCTATTTTTTAGATTGGTCACCATCCTTCTCTCTAGGCTTTCGAGCTCTTTGCGGATGTTGTACAGGGTATTGATGCGAAAACACAGCCGTGGCACATCAAATGAATCGTCCCCGTCTCCGCTATACACCTGGGATTTTCTGCCTGGACCCAAAAGTGAACGGTCTTTCCTCTTGAACGCCCTAAATTTTGAACCGGTAGCACATCTGGTCAACGCTGGCAGTGGCGGAATGAAAGAAACGCGAGAACCTGCATTATAGCTCAGCATCAGCAGCTACAGGAAACACTTGCGATAAAATAGAATAATATGTTGGATTGTAATTCCGCACCACATCCTGATTTTGTTTTCATAATATATCTCTGAAGGCATTTATCTAAACCACCAATCAACTCGGGAAGCAAAACTGGGTGCATTGGTATTGGAAGGAAAAAGAATGCTTCCAAAGTCTCATCAACAATACGTAGAACTTCCACAGCAGATGGTGCGAATCTCCCCTTGTTTACTTGAGGATTCCAGTCCTGTGGGAGAAATGAAAAATTGTTGTTAATATTATCCATGTATCTCGATTCACTGTTAATTTCAAGGATATATGCAATTAACCTCCCGATTCCCAACTGAATGAGAAAAGCATCATAAATGAGCAGAGATTTAGACAACCTTCTCACTGATCAAGAAAATGACTATAAAATATCCCAACTTATGCTTTGTGTCCTCAACTTTAAGTCATATACAGAAAATATCCCAACTTATGTTTTTACAAAAAAAGACCCCCATCTTTCAACATTTTCCACAAAATTCCCCAACTTCAATTTAAGGAACAACCCATCTTTCAACATTCTCCACAAAATGTCCCACGTCATCACTAGATTCCTAGGTGGATTATGGATTAACTAAGGTAGATTTTTGTTTTCCATCCCAATATATGTATCCGAGTAATTTGGATGAGTTCGATCTATGCATCTTCATTATCTATTTGGGAGTAATTCCAATACATGTGAGATCGACCCTTTATGTAGTCATATGAAATCATTTCAACTAACTCCTTATCCCTAATCAAAAAATTGCAACTTCAGCTTTTGAGTTACGGTTTTTTCTCTTTCATATAGTGCATATTATGGTATATAATGTTGTTCTACGAGCAAAGAAAAGTCAAGGCATCACATGGTAACTAATCCCAAAAACCCCAAAACAAATGCATAAATTGATCAGCATTAGTAAAATATAGGATGTTGCAATCAGGAAATGTTATGAAGGCCAATCCTCATTCCTCAAACCTGATATCAAATGGAAGAGCAAAGTGATCAAGCAGATTGGGTCAGAAAAAGTACCTCTTGTTGCAAATTCCTGTCGACCCATTCACTTAGCCTGTCAAGTCTCGTCTGTATCCAAGATTTCACTAAGTTGGTAATCACAGCCTGAGCTTCGTAAGGAGCCATCTCCTGAATGGTTGACTTCCCACCATCTTCACTGTCCAATGAATCAGCAACTGCCATTTCCACTAGATCCTTTTCAAGTTTTTCTGCAGCTAGCAGCACTTGTATAGCTTCAGGGTTTAATTCATTTATATTGGAAACAAATTTCTTAAGCTCTTTCGCGTAGCAGGCATGAAGAGTAGCAACAGCTACACTTGTGGCATGAGGATGCCATCTTTTCAGTATAGGACTATATATTTCCTTCTCATTGAATGCCATGTCACTGATATTCTGGGCAAGGACGCAAAGAAGAGGGAGTGGACTTTGCTGATTCTTAAAGGACTTCCTGAGCTTCTCTCTTTCCTGTCTTCAGGTGGAGCAAACAAAAGTCTGAGTCCATAATGACATTAAGAAAGTAATAAAAAGATCACATATCGAAGAACAAAGCCCTTAATCTTTACTTGCCTATATACTTGCCGAATCAAAACCCTTTATCCAATAAGGTAAATTCATTTCCTTAGGGACCAAAGTCAGCAGTATTATTCATTATTTCTAAAAGTTAACTTGACAAGTGATCCTTGCCAGTTAAGGGATCTATCAACATCTTAACTGACGGAAAAAAATATTACCCACAATAATTAGTTTAACTAATTGTAATATTTGAATATATCAATCAATAGGTACTTTTTTTTTAGCAGACATATCATATTATCGAATCTGAACTGTGTTTTATATATAGGACTTTTTGTATCCTAGAATTTCTTCAAAGTCATTAACTAATAGAGATTTACCAAGAGTTAAAGAGATTATTAGGAATAATACTCATGCTTATATTAAGAAAAAAGAACCGATAAATTGAACAAAAAACTAATTATGATATGATGTAACAATATCAATTTTAGAGTACAAAAGTAAATCAGCAATGATTAAATTGTGAGGCAGCAGGTTGTGAAGAATCAAAGCATTTCTCCTGCATCCTTTTTTTCCTACAAAGATTTCTATTTTGTTCCTATAATTATAACGAAAATTTCTCGATAAAGATATTTCTAATACTTGCCTGAGTAAAAGTATTGCCCACTGATGACCTTATATATGCATCAACCCTGCTGCACGCCACATCAACTTCCTTCCTCTTCTTGCCATATTCATGAGATATATCAACCAGTAATGTTGCTGCTGATACCCCAATGGTCACAGTACTATGCATGACATCTACGTTCACCCTATGAAAAACTTCATGGTATCGACTAAGTCTTTTTTCTGCCCAGTCTAGTATCAGACTCAGTGTTGAACTTAAGATCTTCGAGTATTTAGGATCAGAAGTTAGGTTGGCATCCTTCACCACCTCCTCCATCATACGATCAACAGCAAAAAGAAGGTCGCTTTCCGTTTCACCGGTAGCAATGTATTGGTGGAATAAAAGCCACAAAAAACAGATATTGTGAAACACCTGATCTATCCCAAGGATCACCCAGGTCTTCTTTACTTGATCCAATACATCATCAACTTCTTCAACAACGGATGTTTCGTCATTTACATCAAAGCAGGCTTCTAGAAGTATCTTATAAAGATGGAGATTTAGTGGAATTCCATCAGCCCAATGGCAAATATCGGATGTAGAACCATCAAATGATCTGCAAGCAAGAGAAGTAACAACATTGCATAGAACAAGCATCGACTCACTGTGCTTGCCCGTCTCAATGGGTTTCTCAGATGCAGCACGTAGGATATGCCTCAGGCGTTGAGGGGCAGTAAGTGACTTGTCTAGCGGCAGGTGCGGGTGGACAAGAAGCCCTGCTTCGAGGATTTTCAAGTTTCTTCTCTGCCATGCCTCGTATTCCCGTTCACTAGTAAAATCTGACGACCTGAAATGTTGCAACAACTCCAATGGCAGAACCATTGACTCAATGCGCCTCCCGAGCTGCACACAGAAATAGTAACATAATTCAACTTGCATTTACATAATCCACACATCTCTAACACAAATTTATGTGAGCAAGTATTAGCTACCCTTGAAACATGTTCCTCCATTTTGTCCCACATTCATAGCACTCAAAGTATTAGAATCGGGGCCTTCACACACCCCTCATATGCTTAGGCATGCTCTGATACCATATTAGAATTGAGTCCATCATCCCTCGAAAAGGCCTCATAAGGGGAGTGGGTATACACAAATTAGGATGTTTTACCAAATGAATTTAGGATTGGGACAGAAGAGGTCAGAGAGAAATAACAACAATTAGAAATTGGTCACTCACCCCCATAAAAGGGCTGCCAAAATTCTGAAACCGACAATTGTATACCACACAGAAAGTAGAAAGAATCGAAATTAAAATTGAATTCAAACCTGACCGGCAGCTACTCTTAGGAAGCCACGTCGGACCCTGGAATCGGTCTGCTCCGAAACCCTCATCTGAACCCTCATCAGCTCGACAAGGCTCTTTCTAGTGGAGTTGGAGTTGGAGTCGGAGTCGGAGTCGGACTCATCATCATCGCCACTGCTATTCTTCTTCTTCTTCTTCTTGGGCTTGAGGCCGAGAGCCTTCTTCACCTTGCTCGCAGCTGACTTATGCTGCTGAGCCCTCTCTCTCGAATTCGAATTCGAACTCGAGACGTAAGTGAGGCGCCTCCCGGAGCCGGAGCTCCGGCATGCTCCGACGAGGATCTCGTAAGCGGTTTCCCGGAGATCCGATGGTGAGAGGTCCACACCAAGCTCGCCAAACGGCTCCATCATTGAAATTGAGGGAAGGAAGGAAGTGGAAAGGGTCCAAAAGGGAGGGAGGGTTGTAATCTTGCTTGACTTTTAAGGAATGAATATATCTTTTCAAACTCAAATGTGGAGATTTGATGGGAGAGAAATGGTTCAAAAGGAGCTTTACTATTGTGGGTGGGGAGTTTTGATCTCTTATCCAAATTATTCCCTTTAAATTACACAATCTACCTAACCTATAAATTACTAAAAACTTTGTAACATTCATATATCCATATTCAAAGGCAAGGGCTAATGCCTTAGTCCATAAAAAGTTCATTTCCCGGATACCATAATTTTCATTAAAATGTTAAAAGTAAATATTTTTCGAATAAAAACAACATCTCGTCAATGGTACTTCTGTTCCATTATTTATGGCTCATTACTTTTGGGTACGGTATTTAGAATAGTTAAAAGTATTCCCTCCGTCCCTATGAAGTTGATACGTTTCTTTTGGGCACGGAGTTTCATAAGAGTTGAAAAGTAGTATAAAGTGATGATAGAAATATAATATTATTTAAAATTGTATGAGTAATAAAGGTATTTTAAAAAGTAAACGTATCAACTTCGTTGGGACGGCCCGAAAAAGAAAACGTAACAACTTCGGCTGGACGGGGGGAGTAGTTAAAGTAGAATAAAGTGGTTATATGAATATATACTCCCTCCGGTCTTTTTAGAATGACACCCTTACCCAATTGGGTTGGTCTTTTTAGAATGACACCTTACCCAAAATGAGAAAAATTAAGCCCAAACTAATGTTACCCTTATTACACTTAAACTGTTAACCCTAACTCTAATCTCATTTCATACTATGCGCCACGCCTTAGGGTCGGCCCTGACATTTCGGGAGCCCTAGGCGAAAAAATATTAATGGGTCCCTTAAAGAAATAAATTTTTCGAACCATATTTCTAGCAAGATATAACATTTTGCATTTCCATGTTGCGTGATCGACTGTATAATTTTAATATAGATTATAAAATGCAATTAACAAGAAAATAAAGATCAAATAATTATTGAAAAATTTTAGATCTTCTGACATTTTTGTGAGGTAATATTATGCATTTTGAGAAGCAAAATCATCAATAACATCATCATAATGAAGTTTTTCCAATACCTCATTTTTAAGCATAAATTTAACCTTTCTAGAGACAGTATAACTCATCTATGATTTGATTA
>JAYJMF010000001.1:6318939-6337360 GCA_036873715.1 Salvia sclarea | reverse complement strand
ATTTATCGATATATTAATATCTCTCTAAATTAATAAAATTTTATAGTCCCAAGATTATTAATTTATAGAGGTTTTACCGTAGATTGCAAATTTCAGATCAGAGATAGATAGATTAATTCATATCAATTCGGCATCTTAGTAGCTTTATAAGTTATAACTCAATAACTAGCGCCTAACTTTAATCATTTGCATTCAGCTTCAAAAAAAATTATTTATTAATAATTTCTCTTGATCTTGAATGAACTTCACCATAATATATGTCGATGAATATACCACGACACACCATAATTTTCTGATTAATACTTGCGGCAATTACACATCACATACAAATAAATCTTGAATCATAGATATATGTGTCGACCACCGCCACCGATCGAAAACATGAATTCAATTCAAACTAATAAGATGCCAAAATACCAATTAATTTCTCTTCACGCCGACAAACTCAAATCGGCCAACGGAAAACGACGAACAAAACCAAAACAGGTCTCTCTTCTCAATTTTGTTGCCGATGTTTCTTTTTCAAAATAATATAATAAAGAAAAAGCATAGATTTGCTCAATAATAAAACTCAACTCAATAATATCAATCGTTTGTTTTTACTTCGAAAGAGGAAGCAATTGTATATGACTCGCTAACTTCACCCAAATATCTAATTTATTGAGCACAAGTCATGTTTATTAAGATTAGTATCCGACTCGATGACGAGAAATTTATAAACTAATAATTCAAACATACCATGCAATATAGTATAAAAGTACTATAAAGTTACAACAACAGTAATTCCTTATAATAGCATTTAATTTATTAATTATTGGCCGGCAATCCTCGCAATTAATACATTATTATAAAGTTTATTACATCGATCATGATATATATAGTATCTATTTCATCAAAATAGAAAAGGATGATGAGCTTCATTGCTGAGGCAGCCTCTAAATTTACTTGAGAATTTAAGTAATTTTGGGAGTTCGAACGACGATTCCATGTTCGTCAACCCAAACCCAGACGCGATCGCACCGGAAATCCCTAGTCGTCGGAGTTCCCACTTTTAGAACTATGGCATGCACATTCCGGTTCTCATGTTCCACCACCGCCGCCGCATCTTCGCCCTTCTTCCCCACCAACTCCGGCCACGAACTCTTCCCTGCATCATAAATTCATTCATACTACTAATTTATTAAGGCAACAGCGTTTACTTTGAGTGATAAGCTAGATTAATCAATAAAATAAAGAATTGAGTATTCGAATGATAAGATTGTAAAACTAGTTCAAAATTGAGAACAATTCACCATCTAAACATGCAGAGTAAACGCTATCAAATCATATCATATCTCAAATTAATGTAGAGAAGGATATTTTCAATCTTGCCTGGGCACGAGCGTGACATGTCTACTTTTTGCTTGGGAGAAATAATTAAGTAGCTATTTATGTAGATTGTTTATGTTGTGATATGGTAGATAAATGGCACAGACTTGGGCCCATATTTATAGTGTGAGAGTTTGAGAGAGAGAGAGAGAGAGTTCCACATTTTTTATGATTTCCAGATTTGCTTGTTATTTATACGTGTCAGCTTTGTGCGTGATATAGAAAATAAGTCTCAATTAATTAATGCAAAGAAAGGATGTGAAGAAGACAGTCTATTAGTAAGAGATACACTCTATTTGAAATATTTTCTTAGCCACAGACAATTTGGGCTGGAGTTAATGGCTGTATAGAACTACACTAAAATTATAAAGAGAAATGCATATTTATTTGGGGTTAATTAATTAATTGTCAAGCAGACTTTTCTTAATAATGTTTTTTCATCAAATAGTTGCTTGTTTTTACTTTGAACTTCTCATGGAAAGAAGAAAATTCCACTAACTCGGGCGAATCTCATTTATAGGGTACAAGTGTTTTGAGCCATTATATATAGATAGTATTCATCTAATCTCGTTCTGGACCTTTAGTTTTATGCACGAGAAATTAATCTATAGTAATAAATCAACCACACCCCATCAAAGATGCATTAATTAAGATATTAAGTTACAAGCTAGTATTAAAACAGTGCTCATTTTGTGAAGCCAAAAACAGAGAGAGAGAGAGAGAGAGGAGAGAGAGAGAGAGAGAGAGAGAGAGAAATTGTACTTTTTTTACGAACAGTTAACGGTGTTAGAAAAAATCGATTTTCATTTGTTTATTTATTTAAGTTGTATTTGCATCTTTAAAAATTCGATTATCATTCATTTATTTATTAAAGATACAAATACGCCCTTAAATATTTTTTTAATTTCTTTTTAACAAATAAATAAAATTACTTGAAAAGATGTTTAAAAGTATATTTGCACCTTTAACAAATAAATACATGAAAATTGATTTTCTTAAAGGTGCAAATAAAAATCAAATTATAAAGAAAAAAAAATATATATAAATCGATATTTCTAACACCGTTAACTTTCCGTCAAAAGGTAGGAGCGTTGTGCCGGGTTTTCAAACGTTGAGGATGTGATTGGTCCAAATCAAACGCTAATGGTATATATGTCTTTCACGAAAACGTTCAAGCTGGTGTATTTGCACCTTTGTCCTTCTTATTTTACTAATATTTTTAATTTTCTACCTTTTTTTATTTTAATTTCGTGGCATAATTGAGTATTATCACCAAACTATACCCTTCCAATTTAAATTTATTTTTCTTTTAATTTCTTCACTTTTTGTACTAAAAGAGATCTTCGTTTCCAACCACACATATATGATATGAAAACAATCACGAAAGCAAGAAAAATACACAGAAAATTGATCATCAGTTCGCCTTATACAAAATTATGTCTAGAGCGTTGTCAAACCATGAATTACAATTAATTCCTTTTTGCATGACCAATGTTTTCGGCAACTCAATTTCATATTTGCTTTTGCACGCAATTAATCAACATAGAGGAGAAGAAATGTCAATTCTCTTAAGATAAACACAAATGATAAAGTAATTTAAGATAGGTCCCTAACTCCCAAAAAATCAGGATGGTTTAAAATTTTCATAAATAAATTAAACACTCGATGCCAGTAAGATCAATGTTTTCTCAATAAAACATTGGAACTTATTATCGCAACTTGATGATAAATTAGGACTGCAGTTTATATTTTGACAATGGGCTGATTTGTTGAGGCCCAAACAAGCAAGAGTTGGGCCGATTACTTTAGAGCCCAACCCAATAAAGCTTGTCACTAACGAAGTGATCAATAACAAAAGATTTAATAATTAAATCATACATAGAATCGAACGATCGACTACTATGAACATACAATTACGTGATTAAAATAATTATATGGTTGATTACGTGACCACATGAACAAAATTCAAGTATACGGAAACACATTACGGTATATTGCATATTTGCATGCTTGTTTCAGATATGAAGATCATGTGCATAATATATGATTAAGTCGATAATGCGATTATATGATTAGTAAATTACATAATTAAAGCAGCAATCTTATAAAATATGATTAACACGAAATATCATATGGTGTCTGCATGTGTGATCAGCCGAGTGTAAGCGTGTGCCAATTTTGGTGTGTAATTGTGTATAAGTGTTTAGAACAATTTAATAATAGTACTTGTGCATAAGGGGAAAAAAAAAGAAAATACACACAAGATTAAATAATTACTACTAGTACAAAATAAGGAAAATTGGGATGGGTGGCTATGCATGGAAAATGGAGGAAAGATGATGAAGAGTGTAGTAGAATGTGGAGGGATAAATTATCCATTATTGGTATTTATCCCAATTTCCACTATTATTACAAAAAATGTAATTTAAGGTGTAAATTTGGATTTTATATTTTTTTTAATTCAAAAAATGCTATGTATGTATAATGTATTAAGAGGTGGACTCCTATATGTCACCTAGATGGATCCTTTGTCTCATAATCTTTCGTATACTACTGTGTTCTACTATTAATTTCACTATTTTTAATAATATTTATTATAACTTAGAATTTAATTATTACATAATGAATAATATTTACATCAAAAAAGTAGAATTTAAAAACTTATAATTTTTTTGATTAAAAAAATACTTTTTTTTATTGATTCTTCCAAAATTATGATATACTGTATATTTTTTCAAAATTCTAGCTTTTTGCTATAAATATTAATCATGTTGTATTATGTCATAATAAAATTTTAACAAATATTATCAAAAATAGCGAAATTAATAGTGAAACACGTTGGCACACGAAAGAATATGGGACAGAGGATCTCATCCGTCCATCACCATATAATCAAAGGTGATATGGGTAGAAAGGAATTTCATCTTGAATTTGAATAGTATGATGTATATATACCCCCGATGTATAAGAGTCCACCTCTTAATACATTATACATATTCCCTCTGTCCCAATTGTGTTGGCACCCTTTCCATTTTAGTTTGTCCCATTAGGCTATCTGTAGCAGCAAGTTCCATCCTTGAAGCTCTCTAGTTTAATTTTTATTTTTTTAATTGTAATTCACAATATTTTAAAAATGATAATTTTATTTCATAAAATTAAGAAACATTACACTAGAATAAAATTTAAAAAATTAAAAAATAAAGGTCAAATGACCGTTTGAAATTTTTATTTAAAAAAAAACGGTCGTTGCCCAACCACGGTTTGCCACGTGACACGCGGAGGGGGGGGCAGCATTCGGCGTTTGCGGCCGGCGCTTGCAGAGCGCGCCACTGCGCTTAGCCTTAGTAATGACACATACTAAAAGAGGTAAAAAAGTTGTCTTCAAAAATTAGTCAACTTAGTGGATCCTACCACTTTACACACAAAAACACGACTTCCTTAATTTCCGTGCCCAAAAATAAGGTGCCAGCACAATTGGGACGGATGGAGTAGCATTTTTCGTATTAAAAAATATAAAATCCAAATTTACACCTAAAATTACATTTTTTGAAATAATAGTGGAATAAATTGGTATAAATGCCAATAATAAACAATTTATCCCTCCAACAATCTACTACATGTGTCGCCCCACAAGAAGGGGTCGCACGAAATGAGCCCTCTCCATGGACGGTATAACAATGGATATAGAAATTAATGTACAAAACACTCATAAAAAACTTGAGAAATTAATGAAGTGGCATGTACTTATTCATGATCAATAGGAAGATCCAACTATATATAACAATAAAGATATATATTACATTGATTTATAACAACATACATATTTGTAGACATGAATTAATTATATATATATATATATATATTGTGATATGATAATATGCTGCAATTCACACTCATGATAACATATATCAAGACTCGTGAACCCTCTCTTCGATCCTCACCATGAACCCCCCTTTCATCTTCGAGGTAAAATCCGAGACATACACCGGCGCAAATCCCTCCTCCGCCGGCACCACCCTAAACCGCCGCAGGATTCCGGCCGCCACCCTCTTCATCTGCAGGAACGCCATATCCTTCCCCAAGCAAATCCTCGGCCCCGCCTGAAACACCGGATACGTGTACGCATCCCTCCCGACGAAGCTCCATTTGCCGCCGCCGACCTTCTCCAGCCACCGCCCGGGGCGAAACTCCGCCCAATCGGGACCCCACACCTTCTCCACCCGCCCCATCGCGTACGGATGGTAGCTTATCCTCGTCCCCTTCTTCACCACCGTGCCGTCGGGTAACACGTCGTCCTCCGCCGCCGACTTCGTGCTCACCGGCACCGGCGGGTACAGCCTCATCACCTCGCACAGCGCCGCGTGCGTGTACACCATGCTCCTCGCCTCGTCGTACCCGCCGTCGTCGGAATCCTTCCCCTGCATGATCTCGCGGAGGATCTCCGCCTCCACCTCCGGGTGGCGCGACAGCAGCCAGAAGAACCACGTCAGCGCCGCCGACGTCGTGTCCCTCCCGGCGAGGATGAAGCAGATCACGACGTCGGTGACGATTTCCTCGTTGGAATGGCCGGAGCTCAGGAATCTCGACAACAAATCCTCCGATTCGAGCGAGGAATTTTTAATCAGCTCCGCCTTCTTCTCCCTCATGATCTTCTTCGCGAATTCGCGCACTTGGCCGACTTTTTCCCCCAATTTCCTCTCCTTCCCCACGCCTAGGGCACGCTTGATTTTCCACAAAAAAGGAATATTCGAATTGAACCGCTCGCTGATCAGGTGCAGCGCGCCGTCGAACACCGCCGCGAATTCCACCTCCGGCAGCGACGGGAGCAGGTACGCCGGATCGTACCCGAACGCGATCCGGCAGATGTTATCGAAGGCGAATCTCTGCAAAACATCCTGCAGATCGACGGCGGCACCGACGCCGGCGACGATTTCTAGGGTTGGGACGAGGCGGTCGGCCAATTCGGCGTCGACGACGGTCTCGACGAATTTGCGGAGGGAGCGCGTGTTGAACTGGTGGCTGGCAAGCTGGCGCTGGAACTTCCAGCCGTCGCCGTGGGCGTTGAAGATGCCGTCGCCGAGGAAATCGCGGAGGGCGCCGCCCTTGGGGTAGTTGTAGAAGCTGCTCTTGTGTTGCACGTTGGCGGCGTTCACCGTGAACGGCTGCCGGAGCCCAGGGGGCGGTGGATTTTGAACGTCCTTATGAGGATTTTCTTACATCCCGACGTCGTTTTCTTTTTTTTCAATTTTTTTTTTTTTTTTTTTTTTTTTTTTTTTTAAATTTAAACAAAGCCCAAAACAGCGTCGTTTCATATATTAAAGAAATTATTTTTTTCCACCTCATTTACACTGTCCACGTAAGTTTACCACGTCAGCGCGTCGGCAAGCCTACTCACGTTTCCGGCGCCGGAAAATTTTTACGGGACATAAATGATATATTATGGTATAGGATAGGACATTATTGTAATTAACGTTATGTTGGGACATTTTTGTTGTTTCGCTCAAACAATGGGACAAAAAACACAATTTTCCCTTAAAATTTCTGTATTAAATTATTCAAAAAGATTTATAAGCTCCGTGACATGACCTTTAAAATTTCTACATTAAATTATTATTAAAAGAAAACGATTTATAAGCTTAACCATCAACTGAGGTGTCAATGGCAGATTGAAGCATCTGCATAGCAAGATGAAAGATTATAGCAAATGACATGTAATCATTAACTTTGTAACAGGAAAAGTGCTCAACATGTATAAGTAAAGAGTAAAGACTAAGTCAGGAATCACCATTTCATTCACATCAATTACTATAATAGTATGGTGCAATAAATATCTAAAATGGTA
Organism: Salvia sclarea; assembly: GCA_036873715.1. Lineage (NCBI taxonomy): Eukaryota > Viridiplantae > Streptophyta > Magnoliopsida > Lamiales > Lamiaceae > Salvia > Salvia sclarea. The sequence continues at coordinate 6,330,150 of JAYJMF010000001.1, read as the reverse complement.
TACTAGTAATTGATTCCATGGGAATGGAATCAATTAAAGAATTACTATTCAATCCTTTGGGATACTAGCCATCGGAAATTCATTGCTTCATCTTTCCCATCGCGATTACATTTCCAAAATCATTTTATTCACGCTCAAATCAATTCCTGCATATGAGCCGCCCCTTTAGCGTTAACACATAAAGTTTCTCCGCTTGCGGAAATACCCACACTTTGTGTAAAATAACACTATTTCTATAGACTTGAAAATAAATAAATAAATCCAATATGTGAATTCAAGACATCACTGTGATGATTTTCAGTTTATTATCTGTGATCCCTTTAGCGTTTTGACAGGAAGAGAATATTAGAAGAAAAAAAAGTTAGAAGCAAAAACACAATTTTACTATTCTTGAGAAGGCACCTCCTCTCCTCCACATGTGCAAGTTGTAGAGAGCTTTACAGTTATGTTCTTTGCTGCATCTTCATGTGTTCAAATTCATGCTTCTATGCCTCCAAATTGTTCGTCTACACTTGGATGTAACTGTTCAAATAAATCGTTAGAACGAACACCGGAGCTAGGCGTGCACACAAACTCACTTGTACGTATGCGTGTGTAAGATAACATTTCTCTCTATACATTCACACACACACACACACACACACACAAAGAAAAGACATTTCCTTTCAAAACTCATCATTCAATTAGGGTGAATCTCCTTTTGAGAGAGAGAGAGAGAGAGAGAGAGAGGCAATGAAGAAACAATTCCTTCAAAACTCAACATTCAAAGTGGGGTGGGATCTTCTTAGGGGGTTGTTGAATCACAGAAGAAAGGGAATATTGCAATAAAACCTAAACTTGAGCAAGAAAATCCAGTAGAAGACAGACGAGGATACCTTCTAGTCAGCGCTGAGATTCACTGTGATCAAGGTTGATTCTTTGAATCTTCAAAGGTACAGTTTTCTCCAAAACCGAGACATTGATGTTATTCCAAACATCTGGCTTCGTAGGAAGCTGAGCGATTTTCTCAGCGATTACCATATCTTCCGGAAGTACGGAACCAAACACGGTGTATCCATTTTGCCACTCATCATGGTTCGCAAGGCTTATGAAGAATTCGGGGCCGGATCCAACCCACGCCACCGAACCCCTTCTTATGGTTGGGCAGTGCTCCGACGGAATTGGGGTGAATGTCACTGATAGGGTTTCTAGTGTGCCTTGAATAAGAGCAAATGGAGGGCCATATGAAGCCTGACAAGTGTAAGAGTAGGAAATTTTGAAGAGTCCTAACAAGAAAAAGTAAGCTTATGTAATCCAAGAAAAAGTTAAGAGCCTTACATCTTTTATGTGGTTTCCCTTAATATCCCAAAGCTGGCCCCGGCTTTCTCCTCGATAAAAATGGCAACCTGCGCAATGTCGCAGCGCCAACAAGTCTAGCATGTATGCAACTGAATGTGGGGAACATTCAGGCAAAAGCTGTGAGCAAAATAGCAAAATCATCAAAAACCAGGTGAATGAAGATTTGATACAAAAAAGGGATTTAACTTCTTTTTTTTTCTGAAAACTCCAATGCAGGCAGAGAAAGAGCAGCCATCATAGCTCATAACACAAGAAGCTCTACTTTCCTTCAAATAATGTAATGATCTCAGCATTTGAGGTATCGTGACAACAAGTCTAGTCATTATTACCACATACAAAGGACATGAGATTTTACCTTCACATGAACGGTTCCATGCTCCGTCTCAAATGCAACAATTCCCTTTAAAAAGAAACAGAAACGGATTGTTAATTCAAGGTACCAAAAATCACAAACTCGTGTGGTGAACAAAGTGGCGTGACCAACAATATAGTGAACTTAACAATGGTCATTGTATACATATGTTTCTGTGAATGGGAAATTTTCATCAAACTACTAAATGATTTTAGGCGATCATGCATACCTCTCCTCTTCCAAAGACGATACCCGATGTCCACATGATTTTGTTACCAGTATCTTGCTTTTCAGGAAGCAGGACATCCTTTTGTTTCTTTAACCAGCACTATTCGACAAAAGCAAGCATGATTTGTTAGAAACATACAAAAACACTCATAACTGTAAATTCTAACCTGCGTTCCATGTAAAATCAATTTGACTGTTGCAGATACATTATCACTACTGCTCACTTATCTCCCTTCACTTACATAATCCAGGTTATAACAGAAATTTGCAATACATAACAACTCACTACTCACATATAACATGAACAAACAAGAAGCAAAACAAATTCCATTCCAAACAGCTCAAGTTCTTAGATAGCCAATTGATCATCACAATCAATCCAAAATCAACACAATCCAAACTATCATTCAAGAAAAACACAAAGGATTATTAACCAGAACTAACATACAAGAAAAAACTCCAAAACTACTAACCTCACCAAATTTCTCCCCACAAGCCTCCTTATTCCCACAGAACACCCACGAGTCACAGAGGCATGGCCCGTCCTTCCCCGTGCACATAGCCTTGCACGCGTTGCAGCACTGCTCGGACGAATTGAACTTGAAATCAGTCCCCCACTTCACAGCAGCACCCCACAGCTCCACACTCGGAATCCCTCTACAACAACCCCCACCTCCATTCCCACCTCTACTCCTCTTCTCCACCTCCGAATTCCCACCATTACTCCCATCACCAAGCCCTAAAGATTCCATCTTCGAATCACGAGGCGAAGAGGGTCTCATCACAGTTGACATGAAAATGTAAACCATACAGAAAGAGACCAAACCCATAAACAGAAGCACCATAGAACCCCACCTCACCGGCTCCACTTCACTCCCCCTCCGACCCATTTGGTACAAAATCAAGAAACCCAGAAACCAGAAATGAGATTTCTTGAATTCTTGGCTGGATATATTTCGTCACCTTTCAATCAAATTCTCCCATATCTTCTAATTAAGAGTTTTTGAGTGAACGCTAAGATATGTATGGAATAATTGTGCAAAGAAAGAATGTTTGTGTGACCTTACTGCGCGGAGACGGCGGCGAAGCGTGTAATCGGGGATTGATTTTTGCTCTCCGACGAGCTGTGGTGGAATTTCTTTTCTTTATCCTTTTAATTAATTCTTTTTCTGGGGTTTTGTAGTCTGGATTGCATGTGGTGAAAGCGTTGACTAATAAGAGCTAAGGTTTGCGATTCCTTCCACAGCTCAATAAATTTTGGAATTGGCTCCATCTTAATAAATTATGCATCGTTAATTATTCTTTTAAATTAAATTTTGTGACATTTATAAATGAAATAAAGTTAGGCTCTTGAAACTTGGAATTGGAAGAGAAGCACATAAAATAAAAAACTTTCTTTTTCAAAGCAAAAGCAGAGATTACCTTCAGGCAGCCATAATATAATCAAATTGCATTATATTTTTCTTTCATTCCTTCAATTTTATGTAATTTACTAAACTATCGGTTAAACTCTATTTATCAAAATTTGTTATTTAATGATACCTATCTTTCTAAAATAATGAAGTAATATGTTAAAAATCTGAATAGCAATAAAAAATGATTTTTTTTTTATTTCCCCTTTTTATAGCGATCATGTTTAGATAAGAGGGAATATGGAGTTCTACCCAAATTCATAACAAAAAATTATTTTACCAATTATTATAAAAATATGCACCCTATACCCAAAGTTACGGAAATACCCTTTGATTGTGATAGTGTATGACGACTAATTGACGGGAGCCACGATTTATTGGAGAGAGCTCGTGGCTCTCTCCAGTAAATCGTGGCTCTCTCCAATAAATTGTGGCTCTCGCCAATAACATGTAGCGCTCGCCAATTAGTCTCCATACACTATCACCATCAAGGGTATTTCCGTAACTTTGGATATAGGATGCATGTTTTTATAGTAGTTGGTAAATATAATTTTTTGTTATGAATTTGGATAAATAAACGTTTCTCTCTTTAGATAATGCATTGTCCCCTAATTTAGTTTTTTCTTATTTCGAGGTTTATTTGCCTCAATGTGAAAATTTTCAGTCTACGTTGAGATTGATTTAAGTAGCTGGCAGAAACTGTAGGTAGTTAAGTCTGTTAAAGAACTTTTATTAGAGTTCATATACTAGATTAGGTTTGTGGTTACGCTTTGAATTATGGCTGTTAATTATTCTAAATATTAGTATTATTTAATTTAATTTTATCCTGGTGAAATGGAAGTTAGTAGGTGTACGTCGTTGAAAAGTTCAAATTAGACTGGTCTTTATATTGTCAATTAAGCACATTTTTTGTTGAAAAATTACAATTTACAAAGAGTAAAATAGTTTAGAAAATTTATCTCACCTTTTGTCAAATGTCTAGTGGTGCTCCTAAAGAAGAGCGACTACTTGAGTCTTGAAATTTGGTAGAATTTTAAATGCACTCAACACGTCGCAATCAATAATAAAAGCAATATGTGTTGCACAATAATGCAAAAATTTCTAGACCTTTTTCGATGCAAGAAGAGAAACTCGGGACCTCAAAATTCATGGCAGTAATCAGATCATAAATGGTAATTTATTCACAAGAGCAATGTTTTTCTTGAAAGGAATGTGTTGGTTTTTATTTCAATTTTGTGGCTAGCCTCGATTGCATTTTACAGCAACACTAGCATCCCATTGATATTATAGCAGATCAGATTCTGAGACAGGCTATAAATTATAAATTAAATATAAAAACTCTTCAAAAGGAAGAAACCTTTTGAAGAAAATATAGACCTTTTTTAGTAGTGAAAATGGAGGTAAAAATTCTCCAGGATGTGTGTACCTGCAATGCAGAAGACGATAAAAGTCAGTTCAAATAATGAATTGCGAGTTAATAACTATATTTGTCTAAATTTAGTGAAAGAAAAAACATAATCAATCCTACATATATTATTTATGTTTGCCGTCGTGAAACTGAGCATTTCTTGATGACTTGAAGGTCTCGAGAAATCTTTGAGCCTTTTGCATTTCCTGCTTTTGCTTCGACTTATCCCATTTGTGTTCTGAAGCCAATATCTCGATGATACGAGGCACTGCCCTCATGGCGGCATCAGTGTCGAGGAACGCAAGGCGGGACCTTCTGGCAATGAAGTCGACTGCTGATTCACAATATTCATGCCGAGCACAGTATGCAACTTCAGCCTCCAGGATTGGGTATCCGTGGGCAAGTCGCTTCCCCAGATTTTCATTCTGATACAAACAAAAATAATTGTTTAGGCTAAAGCAAATGTGTGAGTGATGTTTGCATGAATCTAGGCAATAAGTAGAAGCAAAACGAATGAGGACCACTAAACCTGAGCGATGGCAGCTACTCGTTCAGCAAATGTGCCATAAGCATGTGATAAATGCTTTGCTGCAGCAGTGTCCATTACACCAGGAACAACCTTCCCACCATATGAACTCTTCATGCGCACATACTGCTGGGCTAGTATGGTAAACGACGCGGGGTCCCATCCATCGGCACCTACAAGCTGTAGGTTGTAAGTGATGCAGTTGCTTGCTGGGCTCAACTTTCCGGATTTGATAGCTACATTAACAGCATCCTCTGCCATACTGGAAGTGGAATTGATTTGAGTAAGCAAATAGCTGAGAAAATCTAATAATTGAAGGATTAAGCATAGCAAGATATGCCAGCTGCTAGATTTACATGATCAAAGAACTTTCACCAAGCAAGTTGAAATATTCAAATGTTATGCAGCCGAGTGATTTACCTTCTATATGTAGTCCACTTTCCACCAGTGATTGTGACTAGGCCGGGTAAATCTTCACACACTACATGATCCCTGGAAATGCTCTCGGTGTTTTTGGCTCTAGGATCAACAGCCAATGGTCGTATGCCACTCCAAGCAGACAAAACGTCTGTGCGCCTTACCTAACAATTGTTCTTAGATATTACATCTCCCCCTTGAAAATTAATGATTGACAAAAAAAATAAGGCTGGAGAGAGACATCAAAATGAAAAGAGTCATCACTCATGCACCTTTCACAAACCAATTCCACCGCAGAAAAGTTTATATTCAACAAAAATGATATTAATAATTCCATATACCTTGAGGACGTGAATAAAGCCATAGCCTAAAGACTCTTCACGGATTATCAACATTGAATATCATGCAACCAACAAAAACAGATAAGTCTGATATTTCTAAGGATATCTTACAAACCAGATAACCATAAATAACAGAATCAAAGCTCTAATGTACATGAAGCAGAATTTCAACTTGATCATATGATCTAGCACTTTATCGTGATCTTACAAATTTCAATATATTAAACAGCTCGAACATGGGAATGAATAAGTCAAAATGTAAATCTCAAGTAAAAAATAAACTACTCAACTAGGTAAAAACGTTTATAACATTCATGACCACTTTTGAACATAGCACTCTATCAGGATAGTGTGCCTAAACTACCAAACCATAGCATCTACATTTATGTCAGTGCATCTAGCACAACTGCACAAGATACAAATATGATGAGCAGTGATGAGCAGCAAAATATGTAATCTATCATATGAGGATCTATTATCTAATGTGGAATATATTGGCATTTATTAATTATTACTATCAATATATTCAGCCCTTAGAGCTCCACAGCTGAACCCAAGGAAAGAAAAAAGAAATTGCTTAGTTGTGAAAGAAAAAAATGAGAAATGATGTAGCAAACTGGAGAAGCCAAATTTGTGAAAGAAGAAGGGGAATAAATTTCTTGGTAATCTGAGAAAAGAATGAGCTGTTGATGAGTAACATAAAAGGAAGGATGATATCATGATAAATACAAATAAACCATAGAGTAAAAAGAGTAAGCTGAGACTGATCATTCGATTGTTATGTGAACTGAAGCATATGGTGATTCACAAACCTTAACATTAAGATAATCAGAAATGGCATCCAATATGAATTCGATCTCATCCTCATGCGGCTCTGGTAGCATTGTGATAGAGGTGTTCGAATCAGTCGTGCCAGCAACTGTTCTTCCCAACCATGGAAGCATGAAGATAACACGGCCATCCTTGGTTTTGGGAACAATCAAGCCCATTCCTTCTGGAGAATAGTAATCAGGAAGCACTATATGGACACCACTGCTGGGGGCAATCATTTGCTTTGCTTCTTTGTCAGCCATCAACCTGACAGAATCACAGAATGGTCCAGCAGCGTTTACCACAACTTTGGCATATGTATCAAACTCATTACCTGCAAGGGTTGACAAAGCAAAATATAAAATGCTAAATTAATTGCACTAAAGGCCCCAAGATAAGCAGAAGAAATAACGGTAAGATTTCAGATGCAGAAACAACATTAGAGTCGGTATCCAGGAAGTGCCTCTGAGTAAAGGAAAACATAGAAACAGGAATCAAAGATCCCAATAAGATAGAAAAAACCCACTTTCCAGTCTCTCTTGGATGCATATACATCAAAATGCAGTAGGAAATATGTTTCTACTCTGATAATCATGCAGAGTCTGGTGCAGGAATGAAAATGAAAGTTCAGAAAAAGATGTCATAATGATGTCTAAAGTCCATCAGAAGCAATGTGCACCATAGATCAAGCAAAAGATACTAAAGACTTCTAAGAATTTACACATTTAAATGTGTGACGAAATAAATAAAATCAAGACATTCCTGCAATAAACCAATCTTGACATAAATGGTAATCGTTAAGTGAAAGTGATATGCATACCTGATAAATTATTTCTAATCCGAGCTCCTATTATCCGCCCAGTATCATCATCCTTAAGAAAGGATACAACTTCAGCATGATTTACTACAGCAGCACCTGCTAAAGCAGCAGTACATGCTAATGAAACACATAAGCGCGAATCATTCATCTGTCCATCATAATATACCACAGTTCCTTTCAAAGTCCGATCTTTTCCTTTTCTTGTTAAAGTAGGAAAGAGTTCGACAGACTCCTGAGCTGAATAGTATCTTGACAAGTGGAGCAAGTGCCTACCAGCTACCAGGTCATACATTTTCAAACCCATCCAGTAGTACACTGCCTCAAACCAGCTAAAACATGGTGTCATACAAGGTAAAGCATTGCAAAGGTGGGGGGCATTCTCAATAACTTGTTTGCGTTCCTCTAGGGCGTGGAAAACCAGCTTCAACTGACCATAATCCAAGTTAAAAACAGCTTTCTCCAAATAACGGACTCCTGGAATAAATTATTGTTAAGAACATATTATGGGTTCTCGGAAATCACAGTTAGCAAAAAAGGACATAAACTATCATAGTCGGCAACAAAGGACATAAACAAGGAAGGCCGAAAAGATTTTCATCCAAACTAATTGAAATCAAGGACGTATAAAGTAAGTCATAAAGCAAGTTAAAATATAAATTCTAATTTGATGCGGCTGCAGCAAAAAAGGATAAATTTGGATTTTAACTTTAGCATACTAAACTAAGAAACAACTAAATACGCAGCTTCCGTAACAATCTTCTGATTATACCAATATTCATTTATCACTTTAATAGCATAAACCAAGTGCAATACTGACAAATAAGTACCATAAACAAAAGAATGACAAGTCTAGATATTCTCTTCAACACACGATATCTTGTTAGTTCCACTAAGAAATTAAATTATAATTGGCTTGATTCTTATAGTAGATAGAAAACCCTTCCAGTTGCTTATCTCATGGAAACAACCTTCACATTCTATTTACTTTAAAAGCTTTTGTCTATTCCACATGATCAAACAGTTGTTGCGCTACAGGATTCTCACTAAGACCTATTAGCTAACGCTCAAGTTCTCCAAGTTAATTTTGCAACCGCATCAACCCACTAATTTAAAGCATTTTTAAACAATTGAAGGTGTAAGAAATACAAGAGTAATTCTCTTAATTAGGAAATTAGCATGCCTAAATCACTCGCCCCTTAACGTTTTAAGTCTAGTGTACGAAATTCAACTTGTATTCAACCAGCAAACCATGTCTTTTACTATAAGCAAGCTATCAGAAGCTACAATTTTCTTAGCTATAGGCATTAATTTTCAGTTCTTGTTCACGTGAAATAAGTAACTTCCTACTTTTAGCACACAGTCACAGATACTCCATGACAGTAAAACAAAAGCGATCAATGCATCCTCGCTTCACCTCACCTCATGCGGTAACAACGTACAATTCTCAATCCTCACGGTACAACTCACCGCAGAAACAAACCAGGTTAACACAAAATTGGGAGAACAGCAAAAAATGCAGACCTCCATGGATGAGCTTGGTAGACCTAGAGGAAGTGCCGGAGGCGAAATCCTCCCGCTCCACGAGGCCGACGCGGAGGCCGCGCGTGGCGGCATCGAGAGCGACGCCGCAGCCGGTGGCCCCGCCGCCGATGACGAGGATGTCGAGGGGGTTAGCGGCGCTGGAGCCGATCAAGGCGGACTCCTGGACGGCGCGCGAGGGCACCGCGGCGAGGGGGTCGGCAATTCGCTGCCGGACATTGGCGAGGGCGGCGCCGCGGTCGCTGGAGGCGATTGGGGGGTTGCTGAGGACGGTGAAGTACGCACCGCCGGCCACGGCGGCGACGGCGCCGAGGCGTCGGAGGCGTATGGAGGCAGCCATGAGGGGGAATTTGCGATCAGAATGAGGGAATTTGGGATTGTGCGTGGGATCAGAGTTATGGGAAGAGGAATAATGGATTGATTCAGTTATGGGACTGACAGTCAATACATATATTATATTATTTGTGTATGTAAATATAAATATACTTTCTTGGAATTGCGAATCGAATATTTAATTTATATTGTATGTATTACTACTATATAAGAGTAATAATATAATTGGGAGGTGGCATGTACATGTTATTGTTTTTATATTCTTTTGGGAAAAAGTAATTATATTTTCAGAAGGAAAGGACTTCTCCCCCCTTTCAATTTGGTGGTGTTAAAGAAAAGAAGGAAAACTATGATATTATCCTCTGCATGCAATTATTTTGATTTCTTATATATTATTATATGTCACGTAATATTAAAGTTTTGAATGAAATCATAGTGTTGTATGTAAAGTGGAAAAATAAATTTATAGCGTGAACATATATATAAAGGAAATTGCACACCCAATTAAGAAAAAGATTAAGAACATGTACTACAATATAATATTGTTAAAAAAGGAACATGTTCGTACTTCAAATCAAATTTTTACAATATATGTGAGTTAAAGATGAAAAAAATTGACTTTCAGATTATTATATCTTAAGAAATTATATTAAAATGAGCTATATTATACAACGTTCGATTCGCCATATGGCGAGCCTAAGAAAACTACATAACAATATATTCCATTTGCACGAGAAAATGCTGCACAAAGATCATTACAAAGGGACTTCGACTTCGAACATTTATGAGAATCTTAAACCCATGAATTGTAAGAAGAGAATCCGAGAAGAGATTAACAAGGGCGAGATCATCCTCCAAACAGAATCCAATACCAAGGAGCATATATAATATATAATGCTTGTTAAAAATTGTTAAGCAAAGTATTTTTAGAGGTCTTTGTTTGCAACCTCAACTTAATCTCCATGCTCATAATTCCCATGTCTCAAATCACAAAGATATCTCCTAATAAGCCAAAGTCTTATGAACCACTCTTCTAGTCACAAAGATATTTCGTGCAAACTCTTTTTTCTTTTGGAGAATCCTAAACCCATTAATTTATCATAAATTGTACCATTTCTCCGCTCTAAATTACCACAATCTAAATTTCAGTCAAATCTGTACTCATCATCTGCTTTTGCTAAAACTCGTTGCCCATAAAGAGTGAGTATGCTCTTTAGGAAGTAAGGGAGTATATTTTCGTGATGATCCTACATATATTGTACTTTCATCGAACATGAAACCTATTCTCTTTCTCGGCGTCCCACCGAACGTGAAGCGTTTCTTTTTCAAGAAACCCTTATCACACATACAACTTTAAGTAGTACTCCCTCCGATTTTTTTGCATTGACCACATTTCTATATTGGCAAAATTTTTTTGTATTGGCTCATTCCATAAATGGAATAACTACTTTAATTTTTAACGACACAACCACATGGGCCCACACTTTACTTTAATTTTCAACCATACAATTCTTTCCACCAACTATTTCCTAAAACTATGTGCCCAAAAGTGGTGGTCAATACAAAAAAAACGGAAGGAGTAGTATATACTCCCTCTGTCCCATTCTTCATGTCCCCTTTCTTTGGGCACAGAGATTAAGAAAGTGGAGTTGATGAGTGTGAGAGAGTATAGTACATATGGGGTCCA
>JAYJMF010000001.1:6268837-6310884 GCA_036873715.1 Salvia sclarea | reverse complement strand
TATAATTTATTAGGGTTGGTTCTACACTTCTAATGTATATATCTATTAAATTTGACCATAAAAAATAATTAAAAAAAAAGGGCCGGTTTGGCCCGGCCCGCCCGAAAATTCATAGGGGCTGGGCTGGGCTCCAAAAATTCTGGCCCGAAAGATTTCGGGCTGGCCCGGCCCAACCCGGAAAATAATGTTTAGCCCGGTGGACCCGGCCCGCCCGTTTGACAGCTCTACTTAAGTTATTGACTAATATTTTACAAATTATATAGATATTAAAATTAACTTATTTTACTAGTTATTTTTTTTGAGAAGCTTACTCTATTGTGATTACTGATTATGCGTTGAAGTTACATTTTTTTTTTTTTCATTATTACTTCTCAAATTGAATGTTCATTTTTTTAGAAATCAAATTGAATGTTTTCTATATAATCTAATATATGATTTTTTTCCCTGTTATGAATTATAAAGAATGTCACTTTCTTCTATTCTAAATTTTTTGAAATCAACAATTTTTATTATTCGAGCATCAACAATTTCAAATGTGGAAAGACCCGAGTGCTCTATTCTTCATACACAGTGAGAAAAAAGAAGAAGATAAACAGCTGCTGATTATCTTATTATTATAATCATAATCACAACCCAAATGCAAAACTCGAAACTGATTTTCTTCTTCAATTCCTTCTGATCATCATCATCCATCACATTCACCCAAATCTGCCCTCTCAATTTTCGGAAACTCCTGCTGAATGCATAATCAGGCTGCATTATCCCTCAAATCCAATTATGCCCTCTTTCCTTCATACCCAAACGCCCTCCAAAACCCTAAATCATACCCCTCGCCGGCCAACCGGCGCTTCCATTACTGCTCGGTGTTGAAATGCAGAGGAATTGAGATTCCGCCGGCCTCCAAGCAGCGCGCCGCTTCTCTCAGCGTCGGCGGCGGCTCGGTGGAGGATGAGAGGATTAAATCCGTCGGAGTTAAGGAAATTGACGTCGCAACGATTGGGAATCTCTGCGTTGATATTGTGCTCAGTGTTCCTAAGTTGCCGCCGAAACCCTTGGATGAACGCAAAGCCTACATGGAGGAGTTGTCCAAGTCGCCTCCTGATAAGGTTTTGTCGTTACTCTGAAATTTTGTTTTAGCTGCTAATTGTTTCTAGTTGGTGATGTTTGTGGCCAATGCACCTTTCACGCTGTTCATTGATTTTGCGTGAAATTCAAGCTAGAATTTGATAGAAATTTAATGCAAAGATGAGGAAAAAAACAGAACTAAATAAAATGCCTCAGTTTTATTAGTAAATGGTGACCAACTGACCACCAGTATCAGGATACACTATGAGGGAAGTAGGCTGGCTAATTAATTCTGACTTAGTGATGTCATTTTGAATTTTGATCTTAGGTGAAATAAAAATGTATAGTTGGTATAGTTTAAGATTCTCCTCTGGTGAGTTTTTGATAGTGTAAATAAGCTGTTGGTTTGAATCTCATCACTGTTATGTACCTCAACTTTGTGGTGTCCAATGTTCAGTCAAGTCTCTTTGATCATCTGGTCTAAGTCTATACGCCAAATGTGAATTATGTGTGTAGGTAATGATATTATATTTTTATTGATAGAAATACTGGGAAGCTGGTGGCAATTGCAATATGGCCATAGCTGCAGCTAGATTAGGACTAAACGTTGTTACAGTTGGTCATGTTGGGGATGAAATCTATGGTCGTTTCCTCTTCGATGTACTCCATGATGAAGGAATTGGTATGGTTGAAATGAACGAGCAGAAAAGTGTGGTGAATCTGAAAGATTATGAAACCCTGCTTTGCTGGGTATTGGTGGACCCCTTGCAAAGGCATGGTTTTTGCAGGTATTACAAACAGCTTAAACATGAATTGACTTCCCTTAATGTGGCTTTTATCTGAAAATGTTGTATGATGAAAAATTGCTCTAAATGCTTGTCCATCCAGCCGTGCAGATTTCAGTGAGGAACCTGCATTTAATTGGATGAGCGCTCTTTCCGTAGAAGCAAAGATGGCTATACGAAGGTCAAAGATTGTTTTCTGCAATGGTTACGGATTTGACGAACTTTCGCCTTGCCTACTTGTGTCTGCTCTAGATTATGCCGTTGAAGTGGGAACATCGGTCTTTTTTGACCCTGGGCCACGAGGGAAATCTCTGAAAACTGGAACTCTGGAAGAACGAAAAGCTCTTGAAAAGTACTTGAGGATGAGTGACGTTCTTCTATTAACTTCTGAAGAGGTGAATCTCAATTTAATATAATATGTCTTGCTTTATCATATTTCATTCTCAAGTCATTAATTCCCGTATCTTACAACTTGCATAAAACTCTATTCCTATTACAAAGTATACAGAAACCCCCTTACCTGAACACATCCATTAAAGTGCTACATAATGTGGATTCGCCCTTTCATTTGACTCCTCGAGGAGCTAATTGCACTCGCCATTGCACTCGTCTGCCATCCTTTCTGTATTCAAGTAACAATTTCATGCAGCAGCCTGCTTATATTGTGGATTGTGGTGCATCAAGCACTAAATTAGTTAGCAATGCATGGTTGGCCTGTAACATGTTTTTTCTTTATCACCTACACAGGTTGTCTAGAAATTGTTGTTTCTCTTTGCATCCAAATTTGTTCTTTCTCAAGCTTGATATTCTTCTAAGCGGGTTTTTTAGCTTTGAAATCTCTCTTTTACCTGGTTATAACTTGTTTCTATTTTCTTGTGGCTTGTTTATCAAGGGAACCTGTTCCCCAATGTTGCATTACTGTTTTTAGGCTTGTATTTCACAAGCAACTACAACTGGCATTGATTTCAGGCTGAATCATTGACTGGCAGTGAGGACCCTATAAAAGCAGGTCAAGAGTTGCTCAAGGAGGGAATTCGGACAAAGTGGGTGATTATTAAAATGGGTCCAAGTGGTTCTATATTGATCACCCCTTCAAGCATCTCCTGTGCCCCTGCATTTAAGGTGAGCATGAGAGTGGTACTTTCGAGCTAATTTACAAAAGTACTTCAATTTTTCAGTACTTCTATGGTTGAAATGTTTGGACAAACTCAAAATTATAACATCATGACTGCTTTAATAAACAGGTTGATGTCATGGACACTGTTGGATGTGGAGACAGTTTTGTGGCCGCCATTGCATTTGGTTTTATACACAAACTGCCTCTGGTCTATACATTGACCATTGCAAATGCTGTAGGTGCTGCAACTGCTATGGGTTGTGGTGCTGGTAGAAATGTCGCCGCACTGAAGCAGGTCCTGGAACTTGTCAAAGGATCTAACCTCAACGAAGACGACAAGTTCTGGGAGGACTTGCTAAAGGCACATTCGGATTCAGAGAAGATCACACTGCTTACGAAAGTTGCCGTGAATGGAAATAGTAGTTCCATTCAGCCCGCCTCCTTGCAGAAAGTGGTCTCTGAACTGATACCCAAGCTTGAACATGCAGAGAGGAAGCAGGTCGAAACATGTTAATACGCAGGTTGGATTTCTTAATCAAGAAAAAGGCGATACAATATTGTATGGAAATCACAAGACCTCAGTAGTTCACTCTGGACAACCAGCTGGATTGAAAACAGTGGTGATTCAGGGAATTTTTGCATCAGAACAGAGATAGGCTTTCACTATTGTTTGTCATTTTTAAGTGGCGCATTGCAATTAGAGCCACCTAGTACAGCTTCTATATCAAAATTCCAAAATTAATGGTTAGGCTTTATATGAACATTTGTATCTTCATGGTAACTACATGAATATTTATTGTGATTTATATTAGAAAGTAAAACTGGAAATTAAGTAGGAGTATTGTTGAAGTTTAGATTTGTATTAGACGGTAATCAAGCGGTTGATTGAGCTTGCAAAGCTGATTGTATAACTACCATCGCAATACAGTATTTCTATTTAACTATTCCTTTTCAACTTGTTGCTGAAAAATAGACCCTCGAGTGGAATGTCAAATATATTTATTGCTGATTGGGAATATATACAAGTAATAAATCTGTTTCTTGTATCATTCCCTTTTTAGCCACGTTTCTTGAGGAGTAAAAGCTTATCACCAGAAAAAAGAAGAAAACAAATTACACTTTGCCGCTGCAAAAATAACTAACTGCCAATTAGCAATAGATGAGAATTAGACCAACATGTAGTCTCACTCACCAATATGGAATAAAATGACAAGGCAAACTATCTAATACAACACTACACCTGCAAGTTAAGTTGCGATCAAAATCTGTCCGACCAAACCTTTTCTTATAGCCAAAATTTCTCTCTAGTAGCCGTGACTCGCCCTATACATGGAACCATAGTCTCCAGACTGCCCATGGCCGCCCTGTCCGGCAGCATTAGACGTTGACGAACTATATGGGTTGTAACCTTGCATTGGTTGCCCTCCTGTAGCTGGGGGATTCTGTGCGTTGCTCATAGCATCAGCAATACAATTCTGCACGATGCAATTGAAGGATGATCCAAAGACCGGTAAGTGGCAAAGTTCAAATCCTTAAGATTCAAAATAAAACACCCAGAATATACACCAAATGGAAAAATCATATTTTAGTTGCATGTAAGCAGAGAAATATATAGCAATCAATGAGGCGAGGATATGGGAAGCACCTGTATCAACTGGTGTGCTGCTTGGACTTGTGATGCTGAGCCATTTATTTCAACAGTCATCTCATCGGGAACTCCTTTTGTTTCTTGTATTGCGATAGTTGCACCACTAGTACGGCGTATGTAACTAATATTTGCACCATTAACGCCAATTACAGCATCAGCATATGCTAGTGCAATTTGCATATTCTGTGTGACCTATAAAATAGAATGAAAAGTACAGCACCAATGATTATTCGAAAATGGAAATGTGGAGACAACCCAATAAGGCAGAACTTTTTATGGTCAGCCAGTGCACTTCTGACATCTTAAGATAATTTGAAGTATGATTGCAGCATCAAAGACAAGAAAACAGCACGTAAAACAGCAAGGCAACTGAATTTTCACCGTTCAATTTTCAAATTTAACTTAGGGCCTCATTTCTGTGATTCTTCTTTATCAAAACTCTTTCATAGTGGAGGTAATTCAGCCTTTAAATCTAGAGCGAAAACATAGTGTTAAATACACCAAAAATGCCATCCCTTAGTGAATTGCAGACATTTTGCAGTAAGCACTCAGCGGACCAACTGAAAGATATATCACCTCTACCTTCACTAGTGAAAATCAAACATGGACTTCATGGACTCACGTTAGCAGAAGAAATTGAAGCAAATCTACCTTGGAAATCATTGCTTCTTGGGGCTGCACATTAGTTGCATGAGCTCCCATTGAGATGTCTCTGCCATAAGTATGTGGGCCTGAGCGAGGTTGCTTATCAAAAGGCATGTGTGAAGGTGAATGGTAATCATCATATTGATGCGGACGAGGTGCCATATATGGAAGGTCAGGCCCATAACCATGTCCACCAGGGTTCATGGAGAAATCTGATTGAGGAGGTCCCCAAGATTGGGATGCATGCACATTCTGGTTTGCTCGAGCACTTGGGATTTGTATCTGACCAGATGAAACAAGGATGTTTTATTAATATAGATTTCAAAGGTGTCAGACAATATTATTACTACTATTATTTAAACATAAAACAAAAAATTATAAAACAGCCTTGCCTGCATTTCAAATACTCCAATTACACTTCGATCTACTAAAAACTTTCTGAGATGTGTACCAATTATTTCGACAGCCTTCTCCAGCCCTGCAGGCTCGCCCTGTATCTCAACTACACTATCATCTGGTAAGGCAACTGCAGGCAAGTTCTCTGCAGAGATTTTTCCATTTAAGCAATAAATGCTTAATCAGCAAGAATCAAAGCTGTAGCTTTTGAGGAAACATTTGTTAAGAAAGTCCTATAATTCAAAAAAGTCCCAATAGTTTAGTAATAAAAAATCCTAGTCATAAATAAAGGCATAATTATAAAAAATATATCTACATACAAATAAAAAGTGCTTATAAAAGTTCATATTCTCCACATAAAGCATCACACTCCCTAGAAGTCACATGGTTGCAAGAAGTCTTTTCACACCCAACACTTTGAAAGGAGTGCAGTCGTATCAGAATAAGTTATCATCAAAATCCAACATGTCATTCAGAAAACGTCTGGAACAGGAGATAATTTTGCAAGGAATCAGCCAGATCAGCATAGAAAGACAGCGAACAGCCACATAGCTCATCAAATTTCAAATCAGAGCTCCATAAAAGATGGGACTGGTAAAATGGCTTTTTCAAACATGCAACCAAATTATTTACAGTTTGAACAAGAATTTTTTTTTATAAACAATGCAACCCTTCACACAACATACAACACATCATCTCACCACACTGAAACATGTCTGTTTACAAAGAATCTTGAAATGTGACTGTATTTATAAAGCATCCAATAAGAGATCTATAAGAAAATGAGTCATCCTGCTCTCAGTACAGGCATGCTTCTCTAGAGTTTTGTTGCAACTTTATAAAAGCAGACTCAAAGCCACAAACAACGTTACCTCCTCCAATCACTTGAATAGTACAACGTGAATCATCCTGAATTGACTTTATTGTGGCACCTTGCCTCCCAATCAAGCTGCCAGCCTGCATAGCTGCCAAAAGAAGTCTTGTGCAAAATGTTGCACCCGCTGGTGCATTAGCTGCATCTAAACCTACATCAAGAATGTGTCTGTGAATCTTCAGAAGACCATTCAAGGCAGGTGGAATCAGGAGATCGGGCTCTTCCTTTGCAGAAACCAGAACCTAATAAAAATGGTGGAATTATAAGACTGTAAGGCAGAAGCTTACCTGAAATAATATACAGGAAATATTATAGAACCACTAGAGGATCAAATAAACAGAACAATTTCATCTGTGCACCACAAACAAGCACATCTATTTAATTCTGGTATTATCAAGATTGTCAGCATTTTAACAGATATTCTAGCACTTGAGCTAAGCTACTGGTCAAGTGTAGTGAAAGCTCAGACCAACCAACTCCTGCTTAAAACCACTTGGAGAAACAAATTATAGTGTGGTTAGGTGTTGGATGAATCTTCCTACAAGCATACGAAGATGCAGTCATCAGGGAAATTGACAGCAGATGGCAAGTGAAGATGTAAATATGTACATAAAAATGTTGTATGGAGTATTGTTCCTAACTCCCTGGTTGCAATAGGTAAAATATTTGGAATATCAGTCATAGCAAAGTACTTCTTCATTCTGTAGCCCAAAACATGTTACCATAATACTCTAATTATACAAGCGATACCACTTGACTTTCACAACGTCAACAGTCTTAAATCAGTTCTTTGCATTTGAAGGTCTCACATTCACTATCATAGCCAGTTAACTGAAGAGGGGGAAAACAATGTCATTTATTGATGGTGACTAGTGTCAATAAACACGTAAAAGAAGCATGATCAATAATTCAGAATAGTTACAGAGTTCACCCAACAGAATGCAAATTATGAAAGATTTCAGTTTTTTGTGTCAACAATAACAATGCATTTATAGACTTGTTGTTTTCAATTTTTTCCTTATATTTCATATTAAGACCACAATTTTGAGTTATCTCAATAAATCATTGATTCGTAAGATAAAGCATTTTATGATTCCTTTGCTAAGGTTATTTTGTGTTGTATGGTTTATCAATGTTTGCAAGACATCAACCGATCAAGTTCTGAAGTTACCAGATATAGAGCAATGCCCTTTGGTACAGATGTCTGGATAAAAATCAATCTGACATATAGTCAAGAGGAATATTTCAGCAATCTTAATGCTCATCACTCATCGCTTCAATCTGGATCTTTGATTCTTCTTGTTTGCAGCCACATGATAGATTGATGTCTTGCTTAATTTGCAAAACCTGCAAGGGTTCATCTTGGTCACACACTAAAAATAACCTCTTGCTTAATATTGGCTGTAGAGGTTAATATACTCAATCTTATTAGTTTTTGGGACATACTTCACATTGAGCTAGTTCCATGATGCTTAGCTTTTTAACAATCCATCCATAGTTCTTGGCCAACTGTTATCCATCTTTTTATGATACTTTGTATAAGCTTTTTATTCAGGCTTGAAGCAAAAGTTTTAAGTTCATGTCATGGACTACTATAATTGGAATTGCTCCACCTAAAAATAATCTAATAACACTAAAGGTTTCTATTATGTATGCCGTGTAAAATGTGCAAGTAGCGACACAAGGACGCCTTATAACTTCCCCTAATTGCTCTAATTTCTGAATGAGCTTTATAACTCCTCATGTAGCCTTGTACATTTCTTAATCACATCAAACACTTGACAAATTATAAGCAATAAGAACATTAGAAGTAGAGATTACACAGTTAGAATTGTATGAATAAGCTGAAGTGTTCTGGAGCAGTAAAAGCTGGAGGAAGGGAAAGTGACAGCAAGCACAAGGATATACATACTACATAATCCCAGACTAAAAAATTGAGAATAATATAACAAGATCATATTTATTTGACAAAAAAATTATGTTATGAAGGTAATCAATCAACTTACAGTTCTTTCTGGGGTCCCTGGAGGACCATCAAGAATCTTGATTCTTGCCTTTGTTTCCTCACATATTTTCTTAATGAATTCTCCTTTACGTCCAATTATACCACCAACTTTTTGTGCGGGAACTAACATCCTAAACACATTCTCTCCTGGCCAACCAGGCCATTTCTTTTCCTCAACAATAGCAGTATCTTTTACTTTTACATTGTCTTGTAAATTTTCTGGTGGACAGTCCTCAAGCACATTACTCATGTCCTCAACAATAGCAGTATCTTTTACTTTTACATCGTCTTGTAAATCTTCTGGTGGACAGTCCTCAAGCACGTTATTCGTGTCCTCAAGCACATTACTCGTGTCCTGCACATCATCCGTCTCTTGTGCATTGTCCAAGTCCTGTTCCTCAATATCTTCCTCCACCATTTGCTGAAACAAGAAGCTTGTAAATTCAGCATACAGATAACACGCAGCATGCTCCACCAACTTTGGCATCATAATAACTAACAAGATATATAAATCTTGAGCACTAAGCTCAACTGCAGCCATAATTTTACAGAGCATGTCCATCCCAAGTCTATAGGCAAGCAATAACCAGTAATTTATTTCAGAAAAACACACACACACACACACACACACAAAGCACTATATATAGGCATAGCCTTAGCATTACATACACCAACCACACATATGCTAGTAGATTACCCGCAGAAACACACGCGAAAAACAAGAAACTGGCATGAGCAGACTTCCGATATAACAAAATAATAAAAACGCAAATGGAGCACTGAAATAGTCCCCGCCTAGAACCTACATGTAGAAACCCTAAATCCATGGCGCGAGATAAAATCACAATGCATGAAGCAAGCAAAGATGGCCGAAACAAAACAAGCACATCACAATCAGATACCATAAACAACGTATCAAATCCTCAAAACAACCACACTTGCAAACGTACATAATTTGGAGTTGGCAGCCTGCTACAGATGATGGCGAAAGGAAGAAGTGAGTGAGTGAGCGAAGGAGCGAAGCGGGAGATAGAGATTGAATTGGGAAAGGAAAGAGTAGGAAAATTTATCGTATAGGTTTATCATCGAAACGGTGTCGTTTCAATTTTTCGTATTTGCATTCAACTCCTTTCTAGTTTGCGCATTTGATAAACTAGCACTCTCACTTTTCGCCGTTTCGGATTAAAGTAATGATTTTTAATAGAATATAATATTAAAATAAAGTGCCACAATCAGACTTTGTATTAATTTGGATGCTACACATATTCTAATATCAAACATATATCAAACTTTTACATAATAACAAAATATCATAGAAGTAACACGAACATTTTTTTTCAAACATCTGTTATTTTCAATTCATCTGCTAAAAATTATAAAATCCAACTAAAGCAAAACACAAGATAAATTTTATACATATATACATATTTAATTAAATAAGTATATACTAATTTAAAGGTTGAAATAAGTAACACCAAAATTCGTCCCTCAACAAAGATTATTTACATGCATCGACCAACATGTAATGTACGTACCTAATATTCTACTGAGTACTTATTAAGATGAATAAATGACAATTTGTGATACATAAAATAGAGTCAAGATTTTTGAAAAATAGAAAATTACCTATTGGGCCAATAGAAAATTAATAGGCCCAACATCAGTAAAGCATGGAAACTTCGACTATGTGGAAAAAAGAACAAAAAAAAAGACAGATTCGCAGCAAATTTTGGCGGGAAATGGCAGAAAGTAATTCAGCTGAGTATGAGTGCTCATGGTAGATGAAAACAAAGGAGAAAATTGTGTGCTGAAATTCATGGAAAAATACTTAGATCCTGCAGCAAATACGCTTTTGGAAAAAACCAAGTCCGCGAAGCGGTAAATCTTTCTGAAACCCAGATCAATTTCAATTTCATGCTTGTGTTAGTGGTTTTTAATTTGTGAATCCGTGAAATTTAGGCGGCCGTGGAAGAGAAGTCTCATCGAATTAAACGGAAGAACCGATCCCAATTATCGCCATTATCTTTCTACTCTTATAATTGATTCATATTCTAAGGTTGGTGCTTCTGTCAATTTTCTTCTTTTATATTTTAAATTAGATTTCACAATGTACTGCAGTTATACATGCTAAAGTTCAGCTCCTTTTTTTTGTGTGTGTTTTGGCGAACAATTTATGGGGCAACTGCAATTAAGAAAGGAGCATTTCCTCATAAATATCATGTCAATGGGGAGCCCTGCGAGACCCATGTATGAATTTCTGTGAACTCATGTTTATGTCTTTTTGTTGTGATTGGCCGTGAATTTTTGGACGATTTGAGGCGGTAATTCCCTCTCTTTTTTTTACAGGTTGGTTGGTTTATCAACGGTGGATTGAGTGATTACTCGAGTGCAATCACAAGGTCGATGCGCAAAAATAAAATTCCCCTTTGTTGTAACATCTGAAAATATATTTTTAGTTAATTACATCTTTGTTTATTGATTCTCAATATCTTAGTGTTTCACTTTAGTAATATGTCTCTGTTTTTCTCAGGCAAGGTATTTCTTCGGTTGAATTTGACTCGAAGGTGAGCCAGGGATGCTTATCTGTTAATTATTAAGTTACTTGATTATGAAAAAGTATTTTCCGTATTAGCTATAATCAATCTGTTTTGTGTTATGGAGATAATTAGCTTCAGTTCTCACAGGCTCTTAACATTTTAGTGTGATCCAAAATAGAGAAAAACATTCACATACTTGGTAATAGAAAGCATTCTATTGACTGCAAAATTGAGCTGCCAACTAAGCTGATGATTAGTTGTTTTTATCAGTACTTTTAAGTTTTAGCAACAACTTTTTACATGATTATGACACTTTAATGTTATTTCCTTCTAACTTCATGGAATACCGAATACATATAGCAAATTCTATTGTTTGTGACTTGAGCTTGAAAAGCAGTGAAGGGTACTCTAACACTAACTTCACTCTTCTATTCGTGAACAATTGATTCTTTTATTGAATTTTTTAGCAAGGGGATGTTTTTGAAGCATAAAAATCCATAGCTCGCAATTGCTCTCTCTGTTTATATGGAAGATTTTCTTGCTTTTAATTAGCATTATTAGACTAATCCATGGTATCTTTATTTCCTTGTTTTGTTAGGGTGTGTACTTGGCATCGGTAACAAAATCAGGTTGCTTAACTGTTCATGACTTTGACAATATTCGTAGCCCAGGTAATAAGTCATATGTCAGATTTATGTTATGTCTCCATTCAACGTTTTGCTGACCATTTGGTTGTTATGATCACGGTTGAATCTATGTGATTTCTCACATCTTCTAGGTTTTAATAAATAACTTTGAACTAGAAATTGGACCAGTATGAGTACATAAAATAGATTAATAGCACATATTTGGAGATGGTTCACCATGAAACTAAGGCCGATAGAATTTAAAGTGTTGTCTGTTGCAACTTCATATAATTGTCAACAAGGAATGCAATTGGCCCATGCATTTAGTGAGTGTAGGGTGCTGTAGAAGAACCTTGATGATGTTGTAGCCTTGTAGAGTACTCATGCAGTCATGCTTAAGTAGTTAAGTATGTTCATGCACTCTGATACGGTGTTGGTTAGGTACCTTTATGGACCATATAAGCTACAGACATCCCTGATGGTGCTTTTTTGTTTTGTTTTCTTTTTGTTTTTGCCTTTTGTCTTTAACATCCTTTAGATTCAAAAGAAGATGAAGCAAAGCAGCTGCTGCACATTTCTACATCTCAACAAATTGATGTTGTTCGGTGGAACCTCGCTAACCAAGATGAGGTAAGAATTCCATTGTTCCGCATGTGAAGGATACTCGTATATATTTTGTTATATCATTTACCTGAATTTGCAACCTACATTGTTTGATCATTTTCCATATCACATGAACTCTTTCAGGGAGCTCCCTCCTTACTGATGACCAACTCCACATGCTTGTCATTTTGTGAAGAAATATGTACATGAGATTTCTGGTTTTGGAGTATCTTAATGGTGCTTTAGCATAGCATTCTGTCTAAGAATTGTAAAGTTAAGAAATCCATAGAGTCTCATCGACCATCATGGTTCAGATATTGGGAGTCTGTTCCTCTTAGGCATGACTAATGATATGTTCTGCTTCAGTATGCTGTTATTTCGTTACAACGTGAGAAAGCTCCTAATCCCCAAGATCATGGCCAAACCTTAGGATGCTTGTTTTGAATAATATTGTTGATAATAGCAAACATATAAATATAATATAACAACCCTAATATAGGCTGCAAATCCAACATAGAGTATTAATAGAATACAGCTTGTATAATAAGCCCATCTTATGCTAAACTTATGAAAAGCAACTAAAATAACTAATATGCAAAGGAAATAAGCATGATATAGGCTAAAATAATTAAAACTTAATCTAGTAAGCTGTGATGCATTTGTTACATGGCCTACCATTCCTAACCCCTTCTCAATTGTGGTTAGCGGCTGTTGAATGATTTTTCATTCCATTCTCTTGTGATGTTTGTTCACAAGAAGACAGATTTTCTTTGTTTTTGCTTTTCACTTCCTCGCTATTCCGTTTATCATATTTCATATCTCTGTTAATCAAATAAGCAATTAGCAATTCCTCTATTTGAAAAAAACTCCAATAAATTTGAAGCCCGAGGGCCTTTTTGTTCCTTTTGGTAGACCTAAATATTAATAATGTGGCTGTGAATATTATATTTCATTAGCAATGCATAAATTTCCTTTTGTATTGTTTTAGGAAGAAGAAGCAAGTTTAATTCTCTTCCTATTATTATTAAAAGACTCAATTGACCCCTGCAATTTTTCTGTTATTGCTTCACCCTCTAACTTTATCATATTTTGGCCATGACAGATAGCGTGTACATCAATCAAAAGCAGTGAGATTCATATTTTTGATATTGGGTATATCTCATCTGAACCAGTTGAAGTAAGTATCTTTTTTCAGCTTCATGATGTGGAAACGCATCATATTTTGAATGAAAAACGATAATTGTATTCTCTCCCTGGAAGGGTGTGAAAAAACTTGCCAATAGAAGCTTAAATGGAAAATTTTGAATCATAGTAATATAATAAAGAAAATAGTAGAAGGGTGGATATGCTTGTTGCTAGATGTTACACGTCGGAATCCCACGAATGCCTTCTAGGTCAAGCTCATCACACAATGCCTAATGCAGTGTCTCTTATTCGGGTAATTTGTGGGCCATTCCGTAGGAGTGAGCGTGAATGCTCCTACAAGTAGTAGCTGTGAGTTTCTCCTGGTCGCGTTAAGAAAATGAAAGAAACTTACGAAAATATTTGTTGCTTGTTGAGTTTACATGTCAGGAGTGATTCTACTAAACAATTAACGCACTTTTTATAATATGTGAAGATAAATAAAATATGAAATCTCATAGTAGATGAAAATGAAAGGTTATTTATTGAATAGAAGTTTAATAGAAAACAAGAAGGACTCGACAGGCAGTGTTCCACATCCTCATCATTCAGCACATCAAATGAATTAGAAGTCGGTACCGACAAACCAGTTGAAATTTCTAGGGAAAAGCTTCGAATTGGAAGGGAAATCCTCCTTGTGAACTGACCGTAACCCAAACTCTCTTGCCCGACGTTGGTATTGATTATTCTCTCTGTTTGCGTCCATTCGAAGGTGTTGATTCATTTATTTGTAGGAAAGAATAAAATAAAACAGTTGAGGAGCTTAATAACTCTCATAAATAAATGAAAGACTAAATAACCTAGGATTCTTTGAAATATTTTACCACATATATAGTCTGTATAAAAAATCCAAGACGTACAAAAAGATTAAAATGAAGATTTTCCACATTTTTAAGGCTGCTATGCTTGAGAAACCTGATATGCAGTGCATTTGTAAACTTGGTATCACTCAGCTGTATAAACAGACTGGAACTCTTTCATGCTTTATTTCTTCTTCTTTGATAGTATACAATATGCAGCATATTTGTAACCTTGGTATGACACAGCTGTATAAACAGATTGGAACTCTTTCATGCTTTAATTTTTCTTCTTTAACAGTATATGATTTGCATGCTGATATACAACTTTCCTCTGCAAGTATTCGTCTTTATCTTGTATTTCCTTATGCAGGTTCTGAGAAAGAGACCCAATATCACTGTCCATGGGTTAAATGTCCACAAAGGCTTTTCCGACATTGCCTTTTCTTCTGATGACAATTCGAGGTCTATAAAAAGTCAATCTTCTCAATAGGCACTTTTGTTTCACTTTCTTTAAAATCATAGGAACTTTCTTCTCTAATCATTACAATCTGGAAGTTTCTGCAAGATACATTGAAATCTCAATATTGTACACATGTATTGAATTATTAAACCAATTATATGTCTGAGCTTTTGAGAAACATCCATTCTAGAGCAGACATCACTATGTACAGATTTTAGGTAAGAGAAGATATGAATGTTAATAAAATTGTTGATTATGCAAGTTCCATACCTACAACAATAGGAATTATAAAAGAGATTCTGAGAACAGTTGAGATTCTAACTTCTGATCATACTTCCCGGAGACTGCCATGTTAAGTGCAAGAAAATAACAATTGCTTAGTGGCAGTTATTAAGTAGGCATAAGATGACAGTTCAATCTGCAATTAAGTGTGCATTGTTGTTGCTTGTGTTGTTAGCAGAAATAATTCTTTTATGTGTGGCTTTTATTGGGGACCTTTTGTCGGGTCAGCAAAATTTTTATTGAGGTTATGACGTTATGTATGATTTCTGTGCTAAACATCTATATCATCCATTTATTATCCTAAGATACATCATTACTTCAATAAAGATTTTGATGTTCATTTCATTATACTTGTTTCATTCTTAATTTATTCATGTTATGCAGCTTCTTAATACCTTTTAATCCCCAAATATTCATTAACAGGTTGCTTGCTTCAGATACTAGTGGTGTAATCAACATATGGGATAGACGAGCTAGTAATCTTCCATGTTTGGAACTCACAACAAATTCTACCGGCTTGCTTAATAGCATCAAATTGAGCAGGGATAATGAGGTCGGTTTTAACTGAACTATGTTGCTTGTTGAAACATGGATGAAAACATTCCTTATCAGCCATCTCAACAGTGATAGGACCGTCTGTCTTGCATTTTCTGTTGAATCAGTAGATTATTTTTGGAGCTAGCAAGCAGGGAAGTATATTTATCTGGGATCTACGTGGAGGCAGGTCATTATCCACATTCAGAAATCATAAAGAGGTAATAATGCTTTTGGGCTTCTCCCCCAATAATATATCTCGAGGACTTTCTAATTGTACATGGTTAAAGAGAAAGCATTATACAAATGTCCTGACTGGCTTTCTAAAACAAGAAAAGTCACCATGAATTTACTTTCTAGCAGAGTAACCATACGTTTTAGAAATTATTGTCTGTATAAACTTAAAATTACTAGGAAACCTTCTGCTGATATTGTTTGTATACACTATACAGTAGGTAAATTAAATTTAGGTGAAATGTGGAAGTTTTTAGTTTAGGACTTAGATTGCAACTTGACGCACCGAAAGCAAATTTATTGTGTACAAAGACGTGATTATTTGTCAAGTATTACAACCAAGAAAAATGTGAACTTAGCTAACACAAAAAAGCATACTGTGGTGGATAATAGATTATTTCTTATTCTTCTTGTGCTTAAACAATTTCTTATACCAATACTTACCCCCATTGCTGATTTAGGACTCCTGACTTTGCAGGAATATCATTCTCCTCTGATAACCGTGAAGTTGGCGCCTGAGTTGGAGAAGATATCATCTCTAAAGGTAACCAGACTTATGTATTTTTTATTAAGTTCAGGCCGAGTTTGTCCAATGAGTTTGCAGATCTTTCAATTCTCTATTTGTTTGATAACATGCAATTCAATATTCAGAATCTTTTCCTTTTTCTACAAGCAAGCTTTATACTCAATCCACTTTTGGTATAATTTTGGTGGTTCATAAGGGGAAGATTGTTAATATGATTACTAAGCCATCAGAATTTACCCGTTCCTGATCTATTATGCTGTCAAAAGTAAATTATTTGAAGTACATGAAATTTTTGCTAAACACGAGTACCTCAAAACCAAATATTGATAAACAGAGTTACTTTTTTGAATAAACAGAGTTACTTTCTTCTCATTAATTCTATTCTCAAGCTCTAATAAAGTCATTCTTCTTCCAAACTTGTTGACTCAATTTGATTGCATGTCTTATGTGACTGCAGGCTCAATCAGATATTGTTCCAAAGGAAATACACTCAATTGACATCAATCCATCTTGCCCTTACCAACTAGCATTTCATCTCGACGATGGATGGTATATCTGAAACAAGTGGATGCCGATTTTACAATATGCAGCGAAACTTTTTTCTGTTTTTCATGTGTCAAACATACTTGGTATAGAAAACAGTATGTTGATCAATATTTGCGGTTTCTAGTTTTGAATTGTTTGAAAATTTTCAAAAAGCATTCGTAATATTTTTATGTTGTTTCTTAAGAAAAATTCTTCCACCCTCATCCTTTCCCCCTTGTGAGCTTTTTTACTTGCTCAGTATCTTGCATACTTCAGATATAGCTTGATGACTAACTAATATATGACAAGCATTAATTCTTTTCTAGGTCTGGTGTCCTGGACACAAACAAGCTTGAAGTGACACACATTCATTGCCCTCCACCTCCGTGGTTGTGAGTATGCTGAACCCTCTGGATTTTCATTCAAGTAGGAAGTAGTACAATTTCTCACTGATGTCAATGTATTATTCATTTTAATTCGAGGGACTAGGGATGAGCCGAATGATGTCACCAATCTTTCGTACTTGAGAAGGCCATGTTGGCTTTCTATCAACTCGGTAAGCCATAAAACCAGTACATTTGATTTATTCAATTGCATGAAGACTTGAAAAATGTTACTTTTGGATACACAAACTACTATATCTGGAGGAGGATAAAGAACAAAATTCTGGAGAAAAATCATCTAAAAAGCCTTGGAATGAAATTTGACTAACATTTGTTTTGGTACTAATTTAAGATCCTTCCAGTGGTTTGTTAATTTGTTCTATCGCTCCTTTTTAATTAATATACTTCTGTTTAAGAATATAATTTACCAGATAGATGTACTTTCTTATTTTTTATATTAGAATGGTTGGAAAAATGTAACTGTTTTTAAGGAAGATTCAGTTTTAGACATCATTTATCAATCATCCATTTGGATTAGTTGAGAACTAATTTTTGAGTCCCGAATTTTTGCATAACTGCAGATCTATGTAGTTGGATCACTATCCATTGATGGCCTTTATCTCCTGGATTTCTATCCAGATTCTACATCCCCTTGTCATGTGGATTACAAGTAAGAACCTGGATTAAATTCCATTCTGTCATCTGCTTCTGGGGATATCGTTTATCAGTTTTTAATCACATTTTAATAGAACAATATCTATGTTTAAAATTTTGAAACTTGTAATAGCACTTTTATTTGTTAAGCTTTGATGATCCCATAATTTTGATGGTAAAATGTTCATATTCTGAGAATTATAAGACATGTATAAGCTATCGTATAAAAACACCCAGGGTAGGAGTAGAAAATCTGAAATTTTCCCAATCCTCTTTGATTTGCAAAGAGAAAAGTGTCTGCAAACTACTTGTTATTGTATGTCTGTCTAATATCGAAGCTCTTGCTGGTAGTGAGGAGATGCAAAGTGGTGTAAAAGCAGCCATCCGCCCAAAGCAAAACCGACATTTACCATTGTCTGAGAGTGTCACTGCATGTACAGCTCATCCTTCCGATGGCACCATCGTTGCTGGAACTAAGGTTCATATGTCCTCTTTCACAAGTCATATATCTAAACGCCCATCATTTTGAATAAAGTTCTGTCTCACTATTAAACTTCACATCAGAAGCCGATCCATCGGTACTTCATCTAATATTTATTGATCTCTTTAGTCTCCATTATACAGGATACACTGTAATCTCGAGAATAGGACAAATCCATTAGATTCCTAATATTTTCTTGACTGCTCAGACTTCTATAACTCTAATCAAACACCTTATTCCAACCATGTCAATCAATTGTGAGGAAGAATGAATGGTTATGGTTATGATGAATCACCAATGACTGGTCACATTGCGGTTTTTTTTTTCCGACTGCTGAAACTTGCAAAATTTTCGTTGAAATTCCTAGGAAACGCTTTCGTATGTTGCATAACGACTCTCTTGTAGCAGGATAGTCGATTCTTACAAATTTATTTATCTTTTTCAGCTGTCATCGCTGCTCGTGATTTCCCAATAGAAAAAAGGAGGCACAGAGCTGCAGAAAATACTACTGAGGTAAATATTTTATTTTTTTCAACAGAAGTTTAAGACAGTAGATTAGAAGAAATGTGAGGACATTAATCATGTATATGATATTGGAGAAAATTTAAGCTTTCACGTGATAAATGAGAACTACATTTTGGGATTTTGTTGATATATTGTTGGAGTATGGTATTGTCAATTTGCTAGCTGGTATTACTAGGCCTTCAAAGAAAAAAAAAATATGCACCAATAGAAAGAGCAGTTTTCCACACAGTGAGTCCCTACCATGAAATTTTGTTTAAAGATGTTAATTGATTGATAAATTGGTTTTTAATTGCTTCAACGTTGTTTTTCAGTCAAGCAAACTTTTTTTTTTTTTTTCAAAATTATTATTTCATTTTGCTGATCATAGTAGAGTTGACATGTCAAGTGCAATACTAGCCGAATTGAAAATATCATGATCTCAACTGCACTTTAGCAACTAACGGCTTTGGTTAGGTTGAGACATGCCATATCAATTCCCTGGAGCCAGATAATTTGACTGTTAAGATTAGCAGCAGATTTAAAGATGGTGATACTAATATTTTAAAAATTATATTAAAATTGTAAAATGAATAAAATTTCATACATTAATTAGTAATTAACTTGATATGGACATTAACTCCAAAGTCGTAAATGAATTCATTGAGGGTTGGGCGAACCCAACAAACGTTGTAAAATCGTAAATAACAAAAAATAATTGTTATTGTTCTGAAATAAATTACTACAGTGAGAATAACGAGGATTATATACATAAGCCCGAAACTTCTTTGAAATACTTTTATTACTAATTAATTATTATTAATGGTACAATTTTAAATTCCTTCCATTCCACCAAGCTATCAATCAAACAGTGATAAATAAAATTTACTCAATTAGCACAAATTTATAATATTCATTTAAAAATAGGCATAAATGGGATCACAATTCCATACACCAATTCGATTATCGATGCATAAATTCTTCTAAAATTGCATATATATTTTTTTATTTCTTGAGATAGAGCTTCCCATTTAAGCTTGGCATCAAACTTTGGTTGAATGACACAAGTGTCACAAGCCCTTTACCTTAGTGGCAAGCAAAAGACAAATACTTTACTTGTGATTGCGAATAAACACAAACGCCAACAACTTCATTTTAAACTAAGTCAACATTCAGATTTCGTTTGAATTAAATAATCGATACTAATATACTCTACTTTGGAATAATCTCACTTGCATGTATGTTTTGTGCTTCTAGTAACAAAATGAGTCACGTGACCTCTAATGATAAAAGTCATAAAACGATAACTTTGAATTTGTATGAAACATAATTGGAAATAGTGGAGGATCCTAACTAATTAATTTGAATTGTCAAACTTTCTTAATTATGATTAAAAAACGCTCGGGTAGGATCTATGCTCCAATTCTTTTTATGTGTCCCTTTGTTAAATTCATTATTTTAATAAAATGTATTATAAAAATAAAAATATTATAATGTAAGGTCTTAATTGAAATTTATCATTAACAACTGAATCTTAAAAAATTATATAGTATAATTATGGATTAATCAGTTCTAATAATCAATTATTAACTTTAAAATTAAAAATAAATGCTAAAAAATATCTTTATACCTTAATTGGGTATAATAAATCCTAATTAACAATTACAAATTGAACTAAGACATAATAAAATTAAATAAACTAAAAATTAAAAGCGGAAATGCCGAACTCCAAAAGTGAGGTAGATGAAGAGGAATTATTCACTTATGAATGACTTCAACGCTCTCAAAGCCCTCCTTACCTTAGGTTTGTATTTAAAATTAAATTCTATTTTCAAATTAATTAAGTTGATGATTAATATTCCATTGACTATTTATATTGTATTGCACTTATAAAAGGTTTATTATTCTTACAAACCGTACACTTGGTAATATATACTTCGATGATCTGAATGATTAACGTGGAAGAATTGGATCAATTGACCTATATAATTTTTTAATGATATCACTAAGTAAAAGGGGCATAAACGTTGACTTGTGTATATATAATAATGATTTAGGTGTCGCCTAAATATGTGGTAACGCTAAAGCCAATTAATTAAAAAAGTTTCTAGCAAATTCCAGTTTGTGATTCTATACTTTCACAAATTTATCTTCTATTACTATTTATTATATATATACTAATATTGGATATCATGCATCGACTTTCATGCACACTTAAATTAAAACGAAGAAGTCTTCTATAATTTCTTTTCTTTTCCGCTTTTCTCAGTTTCGAGATTATGTTCAAGATTCAATCTCAAGTTGAGGGATATATAGAAATTAGCAGAAGATCTAAATTATTACATTAATTTTAATTATGAGATGGTATTTCAAAGGAATAGCCGTTAGATCACTTTTAGTGTTGTATATGTTTTTTTAGTGCTATATACGTAATATGCTCGAATAATAATTTGGTTCAGGTACCATAATGATCCGGTAAAATACATCTTAAAAATTACATTTTTCATTTATTTATGAAGAGCAATAAGACTTGACTTATATATTTCATTTGACGTTGGCATGCGTTAACTCTTTCTAGGGCAGATAATTAGATAACTATTCTAAATGGCCGGCTCGATTATAAAACTGAAGTACTCAACATCATGATATTAATCTCATTTCAGTCGTTAAGTCTATAGAATGAAAAGTGATATGCAAAAACATTATTATGAAAATATATTAATAATCTCAACTTACATATAACTCTAATCAAACACATATTTTAGCTTTTCCAAAATGTGATAAATCTATCTATTTATAAACATACATAGGGATATCATCATATGTCGACCAAGTAGAAACCATCTCTTAACGTACTTCTTATAGTATATACAATACAAAAAATGCATTATTATATACTCCATATTGTCGACCAATAATAATCCAAATTGTTGATAAATGGATTATATATATACAACAACACATCTTTGCGATAATATAATAATTAATGCGCTTTTGATGATAACTGTAACTCTGTAAGTATACAAATACCAATGGTCCACATTTAATTCTACATACCAATCAAGTAAAAGTGTTGTAACGGAATATGATTAAAATTAAGAGCAATAACAAAACATAAGGAGGCACATAGATTTACAGCGAGGCTTAGCCCAAAAACGAACGCTAAAGCCCAATACTATATAATCAATTTTACAGTGAGGCCCCATGTGCGAAACAGGATGCGAACCGAGAGAATGATTCAAAGCATCCCAACAAAAGGTAATAATATTAAAACTTTTAGTGACAGTAGAACTTGTAATTAGAAGTAATACGTACGTTTAATTAGAGTACTATAATACTAGCTCGATAATAGTTTCTTAAACTATACAATTAGTGAGGATAATAATATTATCCACTAATTTTTTTGTCACTCAAGCTCCTCTTTCTTGTAGTGCATTTAGTTAGTATATATTCTCAAATAGTTATAAACAAATTTGGGTAGCCACATATTCCCTCCGTCTCACCGAAGTTGTTACGTTTTTTTTTTTTGGATCGTCTCAACGAAGTTGTTATGTTTCCTTTTTAAGATACTTTTATTATAACATTAATTCTGTGTGTGTGTGTGTGTATATAATATGGTATAGTACGTATAGGCAGAGTGAAGAGTTGAGGAGAAGAGTCGGTGGATGAAAGTGGATTCTTTGTCACATGACTTAAATAAAGAAAGGAGAATCTCTTACGTATATCAATGCCATCATACATTAATAATGCATTTCCCATTTCCCATCTCTCTCTCTCTCTCTCCCCTATTTATATATATATATATACATATGTATATCTCCTCCCATTAATTCCCCAACTCAAACCATATAATTTTCTCTCTCTTTAATTTGATGCATCATATATAATACAATGTGTTGAGGGGTATGTTGTCTGGTGCGAAGTCTTTCATTTTGATTTATAATTTCATCCAAATTAATCCCAATGGAACGAAATGGATGATTTCGGACCAGGCTTCATTCCCCTCAAACGGAAAACCTAATTCTCATTTCATCAACACCAACGCAGGTCAGCTCCATGCAAGTTTCAATATTCCATAATTATATATATAATATTATTATCCCATTATTAAGTTTCAGTGAAAATTAGTTAATTGGTAGTAAGTGGTTTCACCTACACATTAATTCATTTATACGTAGTTTATAGCAGCAACTGCTGTCGCCATCTCATTCAATGTTAATGCTGCGGCAAAATAATCTCAACAATTTTCTCTATTTTAAAATATTTGTAGTGCAAAACACATCCAAAATTGGAATAAGTAATAACCAATTCTATATGTATATATATATGGCCAGTCACTTTTTAACATCAATGCCTTTTAAGTTAATGCTTATATTTTTTATACTAGACTATTACTTGACAATTGTAGATCATGCACATATAAAACTCAATGGTCGTCCACGTTAGTTTTTAATTAGTTAATATACAAGAGAAAAGTTTTTATTCGATCCACATAGCTAGACATAGATTAGGAAATCTATAGTAGAGTCTTTCTATATTGTGTCTATATATACACACAGAAAGTCTTTAAAACTATGCCGGCGAAACGCCAAAACTACTTTAAAACATACAAAATTCTATATCTTGTATTTGCTCATAGATATATATGTATTAGTTATAATAATGTGCATCATGAGAAACCAATTTTGTATGGTAATATATTCTTGGTGATGTGTTACGTTGATATTTCAAAAGTTGAGAATCACGAATATTTCCATCCTTTTTTTGACTCGGTATATTGATATTCTTTGCAAAAGCATTGGTCCAACTTGGAAATCAAGACTTGTTCAAAAGACACTTTAATTTCATTTCTTTCTTCTTCTTTTTCTTTTGTATATTTCGCCTTCGATCGGCATATATTTTTACATTTTACAAAATATTTGTTTATAGACTTTTATATATATGGAGTATTAAAGAAATTTTCTTCACCGAATATATTTCTCTGAAAAATCAAACTGTCGCTAAAATGTGTGTAAATCTAAAAGGGATAAAGAATATTTATTTATAGACTTTTATAGATTAAAGAAATTTTCTGTATCGAATATATTTCTCTGAAAAAACAAACTGTCGCTAAAATGTTTGTAAATCTATAATAAAGGGATAAAGGTCAAGCATGCTTTAGACGTTTCCTTCAAATGTTTAAATTAAGGATTTTAGTATTTTTAATTGCATAAATAACCTAGGTGTGTTTGTTTGACGAGCTGTCTTCCGAGAGTAATCTGATTTTTGGATTTAAAATTTATGTGTTTGATAGAAATTTTACAAAATGGAAAAAATCATAAGAATCATCAAAACAATAAAAAAAAGTAGTGTAATATTCCAAAAAGTTATTTCGAACAAATCTTAAGTATTCTTTTTCCACAATATTGGATTTTTACCGTACTTGCATACTTATCAATTTTTATCATTTTATTAAAATGCAAAATATAATTTATTAAAGTGCCAAAATCTTAGTTTAAATTATTTACAACTATGAAGAATTATTATTATTATTATTATTATTATTATTATTATTATTATTATTATTATTATTATTATTATTATTATTATTATTATTCAAAAAACTGACAATGTTTTTAGTAGTTTCAAACATGGACAAGGAATTTATTATGCTTTACTTTCATTGGAATAATTTTCCTAGAAATCCCATTTCCAATTAATTTTACTTTTCTGCCATTAAAACAAACGAGAGTTTAACGTTTTCTATAAAGTTCATATGAAGATGCATATAAATCCCTCCTGATATTTATAAAATAACAATTTTATACAGAGTCTTTTAAAATATTTTCAAAAATCCTGAAATGCTATTTAATAAAATTGTAATACCAAAATTTTCTTGTATATTTATAAACATTTAGGCTAATTAACGTTGCCAAAAAATTCTTTTCAAAACAAAACTTTGCTGAAAAATTAAAATGTTGAATATTCTGTTTATTTAAAGAAATTGTGTGTACAACCATCATACTTAAATTAAATACTACATATATAATAATAGTATATACAAGAAAATGTTTTTCTTAAAAAAATATATTGAGATTTGAGAAGAAATATCAAGATTGTAGTTTATTCTGTTTGATTTAGACCATGAAGAAAGTCAAGAATGTATGTAACCCTTAATTTTCCCCAGCTTGGGACATGAAAAAGAATAAAGCCTCTACATAAAGGAATAAAAAAGTTAAATAGTTTGAAGCTTCAATTTTAGTCTCCGATAAAGCATATGAGTTCTCACGTTGGTCCCAATATTGCAATAACTTTTTTTTTTTTTTATCAGATTGTTCTGCAAAAGGAAGGAAAAAAAAAACATTCGAATAGGAGATTCGAGATTGAGAAAAAGATTGATAAAAGGAGGGAAAAAGGAAAGATAAAGATACAGACATCAAGATAATGACAGATAATATATGAAGAGACTTGATTTGAGATGGTTTCAATGTTTCATAATGTAAATAATTGTATTCATATATTATTAGCACAAATTAGAATATAAACTGAGCCTGATAGGCTTGGCTTGGACCGAAAATTGCTGAGTTCCAATTAAAGAATTTTTTTTCTTATTACT
Organism: Salvia sclarea; assembly: GCA_036873715.1. Taxonomy (NCBI): domain Eukaryota; kingdom Viridiplantae; phylum Streptophyta; class Magnoliopsida; order Lamiales; family Lamiaceae; genus Salvia; species Salvia sclarea. Next base: position 6,285,426 of record JAYJMF010000001.1, on the reverse strand, counting down.
TTAATTTTTAAGTAGGTTAATTATAATTTATATCCCAACTTACCACAATTTTTCAAATATATCACAACTTTTTACGATATGCACAACTAGGGATATCAATTGGGTCAATCCACTAGATTTCGGGCTATTTTCGGTTCGGGCCAATCAGACTTTTTTTATTTCGAGCTAAAATATATCGGCCCTAACCCTCTCGGTTTCGGGATAGCCCATAGGGCCAGAATATTTTTAAAAAAAATAATACTATATACTCGTATTAATTTTTTTTTTCTTGAAAATTATTTTTTTAACAAAAATTACATCACGTTTTCTCAATCAAAACATTTATCTTTCCGTTAGATACAAAGTAAGTTGTATTCGATACAAAAAACTACTCCCTCTGTTTTTTTGAGTTGGCCCCCTTTCTTGTGCACGGAAATTAAAGGAAGATTAAAGAGTAGTTGTTTAACGAATAAAGTGTAATAGTCACCAAAATTTGAGTATATTAATTGAAGTTTTAATTTTAAAAAAAAAATATTTGTACTTTTGGTGGAAACTTTATTATCTTAAATGAAAAAGGGTCAAGTGTAGTGGATCACACTTAAATGGCAAAATCGGTCAACTAAAAAAAAAGCGGAGGGAGTAATAAATTATTAGTAATGTTTTGAATCATATTTAACATAAATGATTATCTTTTTTCAATTTTTCAAGTTTAAAAAATAAACTAATAAAGATTAGATCGGTTACTCGGCCAATCCACCGGGTTTTCGGGTTGGTCCACTCAGGCTTGGGCCATTTTTCGGTTCGGGCCAATCAATCTTTTTTTTTATTTTTGACTAAAATATTTCGACCCCAACCCGCCTTTTTTATCGAGTTGCTTAGATCGGCCCGTTGGTTTCAGGCTTTTTTGACACAACTTTCATTACAAAACTTTCAAACCTATCACAGTTTTTATAAAATACTGTAATTTTATACTTAATCTTTTAAAATATTTTCAAAATATTGCAGTATCTTTCAACAAACACCCCAATCATATTTACATTTGTCGGTTGCAAGATACTCAAACTGTTCGTATAATGTAAACAAAATGATACATAAGCTATGTCCAGTAATAGATTTGGAAATATTTCTTTAAAAATCGATACAAAATAAATATTTTGTAAAGGTTGGCATAAATTTTGAAACTATTTTAAAAAATTAGATATAAAATTATTTGATTAAGATTGGAACATACAGTATTTAAAAACTGTGAATGGTCGAAATAAAAACCATAATTAACCCTTTTAATTTGATAATACAGTTTTGATGTTAGTAGAATGTTTTGGTTTAAAACTAGGCGGAATCTACATTTCCCTAATTTATAAGCATCATTCAAATTTGCTTACTTTTATGACAAACATTTATTTTATGTCCTACACTCCTACTCGATTAAATTATACCTCATAGATGCAAATGCAAAACAAAATATTTCAACTACTTCAAGCTGACCGATCAATTACCTCAATTCGTGGGCCAACTTGAGATAGCCATGGCCTCACGAAGTGAGGTAGCCGACCACCGGATACCTCGAGTTGGGCGACAATATGAGGTAGTCGATCGACCAGCTCGTGTGAGATAGCCAGTTAGCCGACAAACTACTTTTTGCTTACGCTTTACTAACAATGCAAATCCATCAACATCTAAGGACAATTTCGACAATTCAAACATATGATATATGCTTATTATTAAAAAAAAGAAGACAAATTTAAATAAATTTCATAAAGAGGGCATAAAGCACTATTTACACTTAAAATTATTGGTTAAGAAAAACAAATCATTCTTTACAAAATTTGATCTGAATAAAAACAAAAACAATCCTCATTCCAAAAACTCGATGGTGAAAAGAGATGTTGGTAACCAAATTCAGCCCAATTTGTATTTGCAGAAGCTCTCTCTCTCTCTCTCTCTCTCTCTCTCTCTCTCTCTCTCTCTCTCTCTCTCTCTCTCTCTCTCACACACACACACACACACACACATTTAGTAAATAGGAAATTAAGTAATTAACCAATAACCATTATCTAATTTAATTATATCACGGAATGCAAATCTGATTACTCAAAACACGTAATTGTAAAATTACAAATTAATAGCTAGAAGAGTCCCAGACTTACAAGGAACACAATATCAATCCTAACGTGAATAGGACTCGAATTAACCCAAACTTAATCTAGTAAATTTATTCTCAAGAAAACACGTACGGTATATGTAATATAGAGAAATCGTATCTAATTAAGTTGCCTTCTCTCTCAATTTTTCTAAACGAACTCAAACGTTTAGAGAAAGATATGAGAATGAATCGTATCTAATTAAGTTAATTTATTGTGATACACCGATAGAAGACTTAATTCTTTCTTGTGTTGAATTTTGAGGAAATATTGAGCTGTCCTGTTTTAAGGCGGATTGAGTTGAGAAATTGACTCGCCTATTATGTATGATTAATTTAGTTGACGCATGCATGTGTAAGAAAAATATAAAGTTAATATATTTATTTGCATAATTGATTATATAAGGGAGGGGGAGAGAGAGAGGTAGAGAGAGATGTCACATAGGGCGGGTGAATCGGCCTTATTTTCTCCAAGTCTAAGGTTGTCGGAGTTGTGGAGAAAAATCTGAAAAGAGAAACAAGTTTAGTTTAGGTTGGGATTAATTAGACAAAAATTCTTCCCACCTAAACTGGAGATGGGCTAGCTTCTTCATCATCTCTTCCATCTGCCCATCTTAAGATTAAGAAGAAGCACCAGGACCAATTCATTGTTTCATTCTTGGACCAATCTTGGTGCTTTCACTTTTGATTGTTCCAAGCTCCCTCCCCACCTTCCAATTAACATGTATGCATTTTTCCCTATTAAGTATCTTGCATTAATTTCATGTGATAAATAAATTGATGATTATGATATGGATATGAATATGAATAGGCAAGTTTTGGGGTGGTGAGAAATGGGGTTGAAGATGTCGAAGACGACCAAGGGGCCGAAAATCCCCGAGAGCAGCAGCAGCGGCGGCGGTGGCGGCATGGGCGTCCATTTTGTGCGGAGCCAGCTGGTGCGGTGCCTGTGGAAGAACTACATCCGCAATCTGGTGTCGAAGAAGCGGCGGCGGATGCTCGTCGCCGGCTACGACCTCGACATGACCTACATCACCGACCGCATCCTCGCCATGTCCTTCCCCGCCGAGCGTATGCGCGCCATGTACCGCAACCCCCTCTGGCAGGTCAAGTCCGTGCTTGAGATGCGCCACCGCGGCCACTACAAGGTCTACAACCTCTGCATTGAGGAGGACTACGACCCCTCCCATTTCAACGGCTGCGTCGAGAGGTTCCCCTTCGACGACAATCACGTCCCCCCCTTGTCCATGGTCAAGGAGTTTTGTGAGGATGTCCACTCTTGGCTCGCCAGTGACCCCAAGAACATCGCTGTCGTGCATTGCATGGTAAATAATTATTTAATTAATTTGACATTTCTGGCTCTGTCCTAATCATTATATGTATGTGTATGTTATTGCAGGCAGGGAAAGGTCGGACTGGCCTGATGGTTTCTTCTTATCTAGTGTACACCGGCATGTCTGCCGAGAAGGCCTTGCACTTGTACGCCGAGAGGCGAACCACCAACAATGAAGGAGTAAGCTACCAAAATTCATTCTTACCGACTACGTGCACAAAAGTAACGAGCCACTTGTTGCTGCAGGTGTCTATAGCCAGCCAGCGGCGCTACGTTGCATACTGGGAGAAAACACTGTCCCACATTGATCTTGCTTCTTCTCCGTACGTGAATCTGCCGCAGCCCTGCACCAGAGAACTGCAGCACATCCGCCTCTACGACACTGCCAACATCTCTCAGGTGTTTGTCGTTGTCTCCGAGGTGCAAGAGATACCCGAGCAGCGGTATCAGCCTTCAGTTGAAGTGTCCAAGACATGCTGCAGAAGAATCGGGACGGACAACGAGAAATCCTATGAGCCCCGGTATTACTACTCCTTCGTGGAGAGCGACGACGAAGAGGGGAAGAAGAGCACCGAGGAGGAGCCGCGCTTGGTTGTGCAGATGGACACTGAGAGCTCCATTATCTACCAGAAGACTTGCCTGGGCCATCACTACGAGAAGCCCCTGCGGGTACTCTCTCTCATACTAATTAATCTAGATCAATATCAATTTTTACAGTGTCTGCCCCTGCAGTTGACGGGAGATGTGCGCATAATATTCTACGAGAAGCTGATCGGAGGGCGTCTCTTCTATGTCTGCTTCAACACCGCTTTCATAACGGGCAGTCTGTTGCAGGTACGTTTTATATTAGCAGAGAGGCCGTGTGTTGCACAAACAGAACATGATTTGTTTTTTGTGTGTGTGCGCGCGTGCAGTTCTCGATTCGGGATTTGGACAAAGTGGGGCAAAAGGGGCGTTCCATCTGCGGCCCTTCATTCTGCTTGGAGATGTTCTTCGGTCCCTCCTCAAATGCCAACTGTTTGATGCCTCCAAATGATGACGAGCTTTAGCTTCACAAATGAATTTAAATTGCGAAATCATTCAAAATTACAGTTGCGTTTTATGCAAAATGTAGCTGTGATTTCTGTTTTTGTGTCATTTCGTGATTAAAAGCTAGCCATCGCTGAATCATCATTTTTCCTTGTAACATAAGACAATCTTCCCAACTGCATTTGGCCGCCTATTTTTGAAATACCACATTTTGTAGTTAGGAATCATCACCAGCGTGTGCTTAATTAAGATTTGTATACTTATGATCGTGCATTTTTCAAATCTCTTTCATAGACTATTCTTCTATTTGTTGGATGAAATGTTTGCATTGTGGATACAAAGTTTGATCCGGGTTGATACTATCATTAATATATTATTATTAGGATTGAAAAAGAGTTATCACTGCATGCAGTCTTATATCTGGATCCAAATTCTAATAATGTAATACTCTGTTTTTTCCACAATATATATATCAGTATAGCAAATCCGATAACTGTTAGTAGGTCCCTATCCTAGAGATATTTTGCTGTTATTAAAATTTTTAAGAATAAATTCTTAATGATGAGAATTCAAAAGAAGATTTCTAATATTTCAAAAAGGAGATCACGTTACAGTGATCAATGTATTTTTGAATTATTTGTATTGGAGCTCAAATTCTTGTTTCAATGGTTTCCATAATGTAGTTTTGTGAGCTCATAGGAGTTTTGAGTCTCAAGTTATGGGTCTTCGAAAATCACCACCAAATTGTGAGATTCTGGAAAAGTTTGTGAACAAGAACAAGTTCGAAAACTACTTGTCAAACATCTACTTTTTGATGCACATAGGCGTATACGGGTGGTGAGGGGAGGCGCTTAAGCCCCGTCAAACAATTTTTTTTCGAATTTTTCATTGTTAATTTTATCAAAATTTATGGAACTTATCTTAAGCCTTTGTTGAACCGATGAAAGAAAGATCAAAATGCCGAGAGTAGGAGGATACGAGGGGTTAAAATTGTATGGAAATAAAGAAGAAATTGAAAATTATACTCCCTCCGTTACATTCATAATGTCTCACTTGTCTTTTTTTATTTGTTCCATTCATAATGTCAGATACGGAGTACTTTTTTTAGCAAAAAATACACACAAAAGCATATGGACCCCATGTGAGTCACATCACCTTATACTCATCAATTTTGTCTACTTAAATTTTCGTGCCCAAATACAATGGGACATTATGAATGAGACGGAGGGAGTGGTATTTATAATTTAAAATATGACTTAAAATTTATGAATCTTACTAACTATATATTATTAAAGAAGAAAATAGTTTTTTTGCTTATGTCGAAATTGGATTTTTTTTCCTAAAATAGCTTTTTGTGTTCTTTAAGTGAATCTATTGTTAAGTCAATGAAAAACAATCCCAAACAAAAACAATGGAACCCCCTACCAACATATTTTTCAGCATCCGCCACGGTCCATGCATGATTTGGAGGGTCATCTGAATTAATTCCCAAGTTGCCTATTTTGATCGTAAACCATGATCTCTTTTAACTTAAATTATAATCGAAAGCTACATGCTCAAGAAGTTGGCTACTTGGTCAGGAAATACTGGAAAATGTTTATATTTAGACTCTGTTCTCTTAGATGGATAAATTATTATGGGAAAATGAGGGAAAAGAAAACATTTGCCCTTTAAATTTTTCCTTCTTTTCCATTTCCTTATCTTAAAAAAGAGTTTTACTCTTTCTTCCTCTTCTTTTTCACTCAAATGGAAGGATAATATTATCCCACTTGCAAGGAGTGAAAATATTATCCTTGTATTAGAGTGAAAAGAAGGAGGAAGAAAGAATAAAACTCATTTTTTTAGATAAGGAGATGGAAAAGAAGGGAAAATTTAAAGGGCAAATGTTCTATTTTCCCTTATTTTCCCATGATAAATTTTCCATCAAAAAGGACGGAACTTTATTTGATAACGTGCACATCATATCATTGATCATCGGCATCTAGAGATGCATTATTTAGGTTAAGCTAAGCACAATAGTGTTTTGCCCATTTTTTTTTTCTTTTCAAAACAAGCGTCCGAAAAAGTGTGATCTTGAAAAGGTAAACAAGTTTTAATGACGAAGAGTTTTATAATAAAACGGGACGGGTACTGATAGAAATGAGGACAAGGGAGAAACGATAAAAGTGGGCTCTTTATCGACGAATAAAAATCCCCCTATAATATTCATAAAAAATTATTTCAATATTTGATTCTTATTTGACGACTAAGGACTGAACCAAGATTGAAAATCTTTCAGACCCAAAACGTGCATAACAACGTCGAGTTTCAAACTACTATTATATGATGGTTTCGAAAGTGGAACAATGAGATGATGAGACTCATCGCTTCGTTATGACATATGTTATGCCTAAAATTGCATTTTTGATCACTTTAATACTTTAATTTTAATATTTTAATTAATTAGTATAATTATATTTCACTTAAGATCAGGATTCATATGAAAGTATTTTTTGGTCGATAAATAATTGTTTTGATATTTTTATTATTATTATGAAAATTTTCAATTAATATTGTTTAATTGTTTTTACGTTTGTTTCCATGACCTTTTCCTACTCCCCAAGTAAAATAGTGAAATCCATAATTTCCAATTTCATTTCCTACTGATCTACACCTGAAAAACCCTCATTTCAAAATCAAATCAAAATCCGTTCAATTTCAGGTTTCTGCTAATTGATTGCACTGATCTTCCATCAATGGCGACGCCAAAACCCTCGAAAACGCCGGCGGAAATCGAGGACATAATCCTCCGGAAAATATTTCTGGTGTCGCTCGTCGATTCAATGGAGAACGATTCTCGAATTGCTTATCTGGAGATGACGGCGGCGGAGATTATGAGTGAGGGCAAGGAACTAAGGTTATCGCGAGAATTGATGGAGAGAGTCGTAATCGATCGTCTCTCCGGCAGTTTCCCCACCGCCGAGCCGCCGTTTCAGTATCTGGTCAACAGCTACCGCCGCGCGTATGATGAGGGGAAGAAAATCGCGGGGATGAAGGATAAGAACGTGAGGTCGGAGATGGAATTGGTAGTGAAACAAGCCAAGAAATTGGCAGTTTCTTACTGTAGGATTCATTTAGGTAATCCGGATATGTTCCCGAATCATGATATGAATAAATCGAGTGTTTCTCCCTTGCTGCCTTTAATCTTCGCTGAGGTTGGGGGTAATCTCGATGGTTTCGGTGGTAGTAGCAGCGGAGCTTCGTCTCCACCGGGTTTTCTTGAGGAATTTTTTAGGGATGCTGATTATGATTCGATTGAGCCTATTATGAAACAGTTGTATGAGGATTTGAGAGGGAGTGTTTTAAAGGTTTCGGCTTTGGGGAATTTTCAGCAGCCATTAAGGGCAATGCTGCTGCTGGTGAATTATCCAGTGGGGGCGAAGGCGTTGGTCAATCATCCTTGGTGGATACCAAAGAGTGTATATTTGAATGGGAGAGTGATGGAAATGACTAGTATATTGGGGCCATTTTTTCATGTTAGTGCATTGCCGGATCATGCTATATTCAAGAGCGAGCCTGATATAGGGTAAATTTAGAATTTTGTGTCTCAGTTTTGCTTGCCTGAGTTATTTCTGTTGATGCAAGATTCACACTACTAGTTAATTCTTGACATAGATAGTTAAAGATTCATAAAGATGCAATATAGGCTATCTATTGTTCACTAAGATGGATTAGAACTTTGAGATACTAACTCTTCGCCCTTGATAAAAAATAAAATTTGACCTAACTTGCTCGTGTCATATCCTATCGAATAGGGTAGGATTGGAGATATACAACCATGTATATTGCCAATCATGATTAGTAAACACCCCCAGATGGCTGTTGTGCATACTGTATGCATCATTTTATGGGTTCGATCAATATTGAAGCTTTGAAATCAGTCCAGTTTGTGTTTCTTGTACGCTTATTGGATGATTGTGTTTACATGTCAGCCAACAATGCTTCTCTGATGCATCAACTCGCCGCCCAGCTGATCTTCTTTCGTCCTTTACAACTATCAAAACAGTTATGACCAACTTGTATGACGGGTTGGCGGAAGTTCTTATGTGCCTTCTAAAAAATACAAATACACGCGAAAATGTGCTTGAGTACCTTGCAGAAGTCATCAATAAAAATGCTTCAAGGGGGCACTTACAGGTATATTTTTCTTAGTTGTAGGAGTTATTGGCCTGCATTTCCCCCTTTAAAGTGATCTTAAGAGGCTAATCTAAAAACAATGTTCGCTGTGGCATTTGCTTGCAGGTTGATCCTTTGTCTTGTGCTAGCTCAGGCATGTTTGTCAATCTTAGTGCAGTTATGCTTCGTCTCTGTGAGCCATTCTTGGATGCTAACATGAATAAAAGAGACAAAATTGATCCCAAATATGTTTTCTACAGCAACCGCCTGGAAATGAGGTAGAGGATTATCTTTTACTTTTTCTTTACCCTTTTTTCAGCTGATACTTAAACTTTACCATATTCTTTCGGTTGACAAACTGGTATCAGTGGATTGACTGCTTTGCATGCATCGTCGGAAGAAGTTTCTCAATGGTTTGATGGTAATAGTGCTAAAGTTGATGCTTCAACAAGTGCTGGTGATGGACAAAACCGAGCGATACAGTCTCAAGAAGCCTCAAGTTCCAGCAGTGGTGCCAATGCACCTTCTATCCAAAATAAACCAGTTAACATAAGTAGTGAAAAAACCAAATACCCATTCATATGCGAATGCTTCTTCATGACTGCTAGGGTGCTCAACTTGGGAATGCTAAAAGCATTTTCAGACTTCAAACACCTCGCTCAGGTTATACCTTGTTCTGTTTTGTGTCAATTTTCATCACTTCTTTCTTTTGGAGTTTGTTCTCCAAAAGAAAACAAACTGCGCAAAATCTTTTCCAATCGATTATTCCTCCTAATATGCGATCTCAAATACAGTTATGTTCTTCATAAGGGCCATAAGATAAGAAACAATACCAACTGTAGCCTTATTTCTGTAGTGTTTGTCTTTATTTAAATTCACATTTATATACGTTATATTACGCTATTCATCAAAATCATTGGCTGACTTTATAGTTTTCTGTCTCGTACTTTATGTTCAGGATATTTCTAGATGTGAAGATGCTTTGTCCTCGTACAAAGCCATGCAAGAGCAGGCACCTTCTCCACAATTGCAGCAAGACATTGCTCGCCTGGAAAAGGAAATTGAGTTATACACACAGGAGAAATTATGCTACGAAGCTCAAATACTAAGGGTATTAAAATGCCGTCTTCTATTCTCTTTAATTAGATTAATTCCCATAGTGATACAATGATAGATGCCCAAGTCATTTCTATTATGTAGGATGGAACTATTCTTCAACGTGCATTATCTTACTACCGCCTGATGGTAATTTGGTTGGTTGGGCTAGTTGGAGGGTTTAAAATGCCTCTATCACCGACATGCCCAAAGGAATTTGCTTGTATGCCCGAGCATTTTGTAGAAGATACCATGGAGTTGCTAATTTTTGCCTCTCGGATTCCTAGAGCTCTAGATGGAGTTATGCTGGTATGTTGAGATCTAATTTTACATAGTCTGATTATCATCTTGAATGCCTGAAACCCAGCTAGTTGTATGTTTGTATATCTTAACAGGATGATTTTATGAACTTCATCATTATGTTCATGGCCAGTCCGGAATACATCCGCAATCCATATCTAAGGTCCAAAATGGTTGAAGTGCTTAATTGTTGGATGCCTCGTAGAAGGTACGTTTGAAAAGTTTTGTGTGCAGTGTATTTTGATTCATCTTGTTTTATAATCAATCTCACTGACTTTATATACAGTGGCTCAAAGGCAACTGAGGCTTTGTTTGAAGGGCATCAGTTATCCCTTGAATATCTAGTCAAGAATCTTCTGAAGCTTTATGTTGATATTGAATTCACCGGTTCCCACACTCAGGTGATTGTCACTAAGGGATGCCATTTTAGTCTAGAACTGCAATATTATTTAGAAATAAGATCTTAGTATTTCATATGGTTATTATTTGTTGCCTTTATCATCCTACTCTCCTAATTCTCATATTGATTACTAATGCATTCTTTATGAAATAGACGAGATGCTTTCCACTAATATGATTTTTGAACTTGATGAAGGGTTGGGTATAAATTTGTCCATGACAACCTTCTAGTTTAATAGTTGCCACTTTTATAAGTTGGATGGAATTGAGCATTTAATTATTGTCATGTTAAGTGCATATGATGGTACTCTTTATCATCATAATATTTGTTACTATAGTTATTATTTGGCATTTCATTTGTTACCGGTGGTGTACAATATTGTAATTACTCCTTTTTTGACTGAGTACTATGCATCTCCTCAGTTCTATGACAAATTCAACATTCGTCACAACATTGCCGAACTCCTGGAGTACTTATGGCAGGTTCCTAGTCATCGAAATGTCTGGAGAAGGGTAAGGCTATCTATATTTGTTCTTATATTTCTCCTTGCCTTGATCTATGTCCCAATGGAACTTTATGTTCAAATATTGTTTCTGTACCAGATTGCTAAGGAGGAGGAGAAGGGTGTCTATCTTAACTTTTTGAACTTTTTAGTCAATGATAGCATTTATTTGTTGGATGAAAGTCTCAACAAGATTCTTGAACTCAAAGAACTAGAAGCTGAGATGTCTAACACTGCGGAATGGGAAAGTAGACCAGCCCAAGAAAGACAGGAGAGAACTAGACTTTTCCACTCTCAGGAGAATGTCAGTTTGCACTTTCATATATCTCTAGGTTTAGATTTTGGTTTTGAATACTGACTGAAAGCTAGTTGTTCATTTGTGCAGATTATTAGGATTGATATGAAATTGGCAAATGAAGATGTGACCATGCTAGCATTTACGTCAGAGCAGATTATATCCCCTTTCCTGCTACCGGAGATGGTTAGTGTTTTTGGCTGATTATTCATTGAGTTCAGGCAATCGTATTAAGTTTTGCTTAAGGGGATTTATCTTCCAGGTTGAGAGGGTTGCCAGTATGCTGAATTACTTTTTGTTACAACTTGTGGGTCCACAAAGAAAATCTCTTACCCTTAAAGACCCTGAGAAGTACGAGTTTCGACCAAAACTGCTGCTGAAGCAGGTATTGAAAGTCACTTTGTCCGTGTTTATGCATCGTCGTTTTTTCTTGGTGGTTTTGATTTTATATTGATTGTAAGAAAGCTGAAACATGTGAATACAATATCTAATGGTACTATATTACTTTTTCTCTGTAATTGAAGATTGTCACCATATATGTAAACTTGGCTAGAGGAGACAAGGAAAATATTTTTCCAGCGGCCATCACAAGGGACGGTCGTTCATATAATGAACAGGTATAGTAATCTATGTACTTTCTTGTTTTCCTTATTTTTGCTGAGAAACAAGAATTCTACCCAAGTGAGGTTGTATTAAGCTTAAGCATATATCTTTTTTTTTTTTTAAATATGTGTTTCCTTATGTTTTCCGGTTGGTGGTGGGTGCTGCCAGCTATTTGGTGCTGCATCTGATGTCTTGAGGAAAATCGGAGAAGATGCTAGGGTCATACAAGAGTTTGTCGAGCTTGGCGCTAAAACCAGAGTTGCGGCTGTAGAGGCCAGGGACGCTGAGGCTGCTCTCGGAGACATACCTGATGAATTCCTCGACCCAATTCAGGTACCTGATGATGACACAATGGCATATCAACTCCTGTTTGGCAGTCTTCTACCACCGTTTCTAAGCGTGCTATTGTTTCTTGGTGTTGCAGTACACTTTAATGAAGGATCCTGTCATTTTGCCGTCATCAAGGGTGATCGTGGATAGGCCGGTTATCCAGAGGCATCTTTTAAGTGATAGTGTAAGCATCTTACTATTCTCTATTCTTCCATCTTTGATCATCTTGGGGAAATTGATGTTGATTATTACTTGATTTTGGAACTACAGACAGATCCGTTTAATCGGTCTCATCTCACGTCGGACATGTTAATACCGGACGTAGAGTTGAAGGCGAAAATCGAAGAGTTTATCAAGTTGCAGGAATTGAGAAGGCGGGAAGGATTGAGCTTGCAGAACTCGAAAGACAAGATTCAAACCACTGATACTACTACCTTAATAGAGTAAGCTAAAATATTTCTAGATACTTTTTGTAAATTTAATTGGGTTATGTAATCAGTCAAATATTATTTGCATGGTGGCTGGATTCTTTTGTTTGTGAGGTGCAGTATGTTCATTACTCACAATATGCATTATTAACTCACTTATTTACACGCTCACAGAGATCTCTTTCTTTTTCTCTGAAAGCTTATTTTCTTGATATTATATTATACTTTGTTTGCTGCAATTTTAATGTAAAAAATCAGGAAATTTTTACAACGATTTTTGCTTTTATATAAATTGGTGTCATCTAAAATAAGCAAATTATAATTAAGAAAAATAAACATAGATTATATGTGAACGTCTAGCATTCTTACTTTAAAATACTAAGTGTTATACGAAAACTTAGAGGCGGAAACAATGAAGATAAAGAAATATATATACATAAAGCTAAAAACTACCAACTTTTAAGAATTAAAGTGAGTATTATTTTAACGGATCATGAAAAAGATATGAGCACAGAATGTAAATGGAAAAAAGATAATATGTAAAACATAAATTGCTAGGAATGTGACATTAATATATACTATCGAAATAAAATAATATAGAATTCCTACTTTACCGGATCAAAGAATAACCAAAAATAAGGTTAGCGCAAGAGCCCTACATTACATAGGGACATTATCATAGAAATCCCATAAGCTACTCAGCAAGTGTGTAAAACCACAGATTAATTCTCAAGAATGCTGCAGAGAATATCCTTCTTGTCCGTAACATTGAGGAGACTCATCAGTGTAAGCCTGGTTTCCATTCAATCGATATAAGATGATGTCTCTGGCAATGTGGCTATCATATCATCCTTCCAAGCAAATATGGAGCTCCCTCAAATATCTTTAGCTCATCTTCGTTTTTTCAAAATATTGTTACCTACTTCAGAACCTGCGGTTCGGGAGAGAATATCAACCTGGCATTGTTCACAAACAGTCATCATGCGTTGCTACAATCACACAAGAGTTAGAATGCCAAAAGAAGAGCTACATACCTATCAAAGTCATGCATCATGATTTGCAACATTTCTCCACTACAGATCTGCAAGGTTAAAGATCGTGCTTTCAGAGTTTCGATTGCATGGCTAGCTTCCTTCTAGAATACTCATTGGCAATTCTGGTGGAGTTTTTGTTATGGCGGAGGTAAAACTCAGCGAGGAGAATTTGGCGCTCGTCCTCTGATAAGTCCCCATGACAACCCTAAGCCAACGAGAAAAACTCAGTAATTTCCAACTGTGCATCTCAGAGCTGAAAGCGTCAAATTGTCGAAGAAAAGGGTAATCCATTACAGCAAATGGAAGTACAAATAACCAGTAATTTCATGGAGCACTTATGAAATTCCATCACTTGCTGAAAAATTAAATCCATCATGATTTTTAGTACCTACAGAACAAGGACCCAGATATATCCTTGGCCTGTGTTGAATGAGGATTCAGTTATTCTTGATTCTCAAGTAAAAACCAGCAGAACTTAACATAAGGGGAACAAACCAAAGTCTAATACAGTTAATTGTCAAGTTGAAATTCCGGATCCAAAAAAGGCTGAAGTCTGATACAAGGATATCTATATAAGAGCTGTCAGTCATAAAGAACACACCTCAAGTAGATAAATGGGAATCTATCTAGAATCAAGAGCAGAACAGAATCTTCCATAAGTTATGCCACATCATATGCTCAAGTGTGCTTTCTTAAACATTACCACTGTGCATTGATTTTAACCCAAGGATGTGATTTTAGTTTTAAAAAAGAAGAGAAAAAAGGGGCATTACCATGCGGGAAGTCCTGTCACATACAGCATGGTGCATTAGAAGTCCAGCAGCTACTGAAACATTAAATGAGTCTACCATGCCTCTCATCGGGATAGAACAATGTAGATCCGACAGCTTAAGAGCATCTTCGCTTATCCCACTAAACGTGATAAGAACAAATTGGAATTTCATGACGTGAATTCTAAAACGAAAAGATAGAATATAGCTCATGAGACACAATATTGGAAATCATTGTCTCTGGCAAGTGGCAACTTCATTTGGACATGTTTTTCAAGACTTGAAAATAAACTTCACTGATATAGAACAAAAATCCAATTAATATAGGCTAGAGAAAACATACTTAAGTTCGTTTCCAACAACTATAGCAGTAGGGCATGACCAGTCTACATCATACACGGAAACCTAGAGAAAGCACCAAATGTTGCATTGCATTAGCTATGGATCTCAAGGAAACTTCCTTGCCATAAGACCAAGGTAAAAATAACAAAGCAATTGAAAAAGTACCAATTTTATCACTTTAATTGAAAAACACAAGGAAATAAATTTGTTGATACCGAATCCACCCCCAGATGAGTAGTGGCAATTCTGTAGCCGCGTGCTTTCAGAACTTCAAAGCACTCACTGATCGAGTTCCACAGTTCAATATCTAACCATTTCTCTGCTCCCATACTGACATGGCGATTGTCCCTGTACCTGTATATGGTCAAGGTAGAATAACAGCAAAGTTAACACAACAATTCCAATGCAAATAGTAATTTGTGAAGAGTTGTGTATATTTGATATGGTAAATCAACAACTGCACCCCTCACAAAGCTAACAACCAGAAAGCTTCTAACATGATGCAACTTCATAATTCTTTTCTTGAAATCATGAATAACTTGATATACAGTTCAACCGGCAATAGAAACACATTTGTGACAGGCAGCGACGCACCTTCTGGAGCTGTCAAATGACACAACGTGGACGGACTGAATTCCAAGAGCATCAGCAGACCTAAAAGCAGCCGAAACATTCCCAAAGTCACTCAATCCCTCGACCACTAAACACACAGAGTAGGTCCGATTATTCACTGCATTCCTAAACCTCTCCTTCCTCGGGTCCATTATATACGGATCAACGGCTTCCAGAACCTCGCTGCTGCTCAGATAAGAATCCTCGGCTTTACATTTATCTAAATAAGGAAACCAGTGCTTACTCCTGTCAGCATTATTGAGCTCATCGACATTCCCCAAACGACGTTCCATTTTCATCAAGCTTGAAACATCATCCTTTTTTTTGGACAATATCTCTTCTACCCTATCCTTACCTAAATCCTGTGCCGTTTCTAAATCATCACTATGAGCTACATTTCCCTCTGTACAATCGGAAATTTCTGAAGTAATGGCGGTTGACAGGCTACCGAAGCTTCTAGAAATCGAAAAGGGCTTGTGCGACTTGATTCTCAACCCTGTTTTCATAGCAAAATTGGGGATTTATTAAAGAGCAAATAGACAATGCATGATGGCAGAGATTTATACAAAGTATGTCAACCGTACTAGTGATTTCACCTGGACGAGATGAAAGAGTAAGGGGGAAATGGCGCAGCATAGTTGAATTTGGGATTCGAGGTCGGAAATCGAGGCATGATAATGTAGCGCGAATTAGGGTTTTGCAGGAGTTCATTTGCAAACGAGGGAGATGAACTGACTTCATTTGCGTCGCCGCAGGCGCGAATGAGTTTTTGTTTATTTATTCACTTAAAAAGTTTATTTATTTCTATTGAAACAAACAAACCAGGTCTCGTTATAAAAAAGGAATTATTGATGGAAATGGAAGTATACCGCCTCCTTACATGGTATACAAATTGCCATAAATTCTATTTTAAAACTATAATTCATAAAGAATGAATTATGTATTTTATACCAAATAAGATATTTAGTATTATTATGTATAAGTGAGCATTATATGTCATTAGTTTGGGACCAATTAACATTTAATTCATATACAGCAGTAGATAGATATGGAGTTTTTCTGGCAGTTGGTACTGAAAAATTTACTTTGTAAATTGGATATTCCCCAAATTCCACTTCAAATACCAAGGTCTTACACAAGTTTCTTTTTCTTATTGAGTGATGCTACTTTTTCAGAAAAAGAACAATTCATTAATTCACTTAAAATGATAGTATTACTTTTCTGCCCTTTAACAATCAATAC
>JAYJMF010000001.1:6245236-6263696 GCA_036873715.1 Salvia sclarea | reverse complement strand
ATTGACTAAACTATTAAATATTATTTTGGAGGGAAAATATTTTTTGGTGGGTTTCACTTTTATATATATATAGATTTGTAAGTTTATCTTCTCAATTAATTTTTAAAAGTGTATAAATTGCTTTGATGAGCTTAGAAGTTCAGTCAAACATCATCCTCTAAATCTATAATGAGATTAACTATGTATTATACCATTAGGCTCCGTTCTCTTTGATTAGAAAAAATTATCATGGGAAAATGAGAGAAAAGAGAACATTTACCCTTTAAATTTTTGCAAGTGGAATAATATTATCCTTCCATTTGAGTGAAAAGGAGGTGGAAGAAAGAATAAAACTCTATTTTTTAGATAAGGAGATGGAAAAGAAGAGAAAATTTAAAGGACAAATGTTCTCTTTTCCCTCATTTTCCCATCATAAATTTTCTATCAAAGAGAACGGAGCCTTATAGTATAACATTCACTTCATAGTTTATAAGGGTGAGTTGTCAATGTACGAATCATGCACGAACCTTAATTAACCTTATCTTTACTAGAAAAGTATGCAGAACATTTAATTACTTATTTATTCTAAATTATCGTTATTTCCTAAAATAGGTCGGCTTCAGCCTTCAAGACCACGTGCATTAATTGATTATCAGAAAGCCTACTATATGAGGTCATAACGTCGACTTGAACGAAATTGATTTACTTAGCAGCCTAAGTTTGTAGAAATATGATTACATATCAAATTTATACATTTTAATTATACTATATGGAACGAAAATAATGGCTTGACAATGCCCAGGAGTTATTTTGGTAGAAATGGATTGGATAACCAATCTTTAATTTTTTCTCCTTTCTTGTTTTCGTGATTTGTTTGTAAGTATTTTCATAAGAGAAAAGATATAGTATGTATATGTGTTTAAACAAAGACCGTCTAGTAGATAAAGGAAAGAATTATTATTTTTTAAAGAAAATAGGATATTCAAATTAGATGACTAGGCTTTTAACGATACTCAATTATAACACCAAAATTCAACTAAATGATCACAAAAAACAATAGGTAGAAAATTAGAAAGGATAAAAAACCGCCACGGCCAAACGCCTAAACTGGTCAACTAGACCAAAATATGTGCAGCAAAACTATCCACGTAGTTGAAAAGAACAAAAGTAAATACCTTAGTATGAATAGGTTGTATTATTAATATCTAGTATAAAATTTTAATCTTAAAAAATGTATATCTTTATAGTTTTAACTTTTAAAGCTCGATCATGTGATTAAGGTAAATATAGTGTAGCAATAAATTAGTATATATCATAACTATGTTTCATTTTGTGTTTTACTTTGTAGTATGCAGAATTAAACAAAATAAGGTTCATGTAAGACCTTTGTTTTATAAAGGATTTTTTTGTTTTCTGTGCAAAACATTCCGGTGGCATGATTGCATCTGCTTATTAAACGAACTCCAAGTATTATATTATAAGACTCAACACTCAAGATTTATAAGACCAAAACTTATATGTGACCCACAACCAAAACCACTAATAAAATTACAAATCGCCCACCTAAGATGGGCTTGATTCAAATATAAATACAACTATCTTGCAAATCTTGTCCCTATAACGATTTCTGATCACCAATTTTTTTTATGTTTCCAAAATATTATAAATTCAATATATTGAACAACATCTCCAACCACTTTCGAAGAATCCACAAGGACGTTTTCTTGAGTTTTATTGCACAGGCATCAACTTGATTTATTTGTAATACATTAATTATTTACGTTTAGGTTTAATACATATATATGCATTACAATATTTAAAAGAATACAAATTGAAGAATAAAGTTCGAAGCGTAAGAAAAATTAAAGATTGAAAACAATATCAATGGAAAAACAAACTAGATAGGCTGCCACCAAAGTCCTGCGTTAAGAGATCTATCGAGTTGCGCAGATCAAACTCAAAAGTCAAATCATATATAATTTTGACTATCTCTATCCTACTTTCAAATCAGGGTTGGTGTGACGCAAACTCACGCAAAATGGATAAAATCAGACTTATATCAGTTATATGATTAGATGCAGCATGTATATTTAAAAAAAAAAATTATGGGTTCAAACATAAGATATTTTATTTATAAAATATACATCCTATCCCTAGCTATTACTAGATCGTCCCTTAGAAACTAATCAATAATGATATTATCTCTTATTAATAGACTGTCTACACATCCTTTCTGATGTATTTATTGTAAGGCAAATACTATTATTTATGTATAGGATGACGTAGAAAGGTGGCAAGTATAAGAAGCAAAAACTGGATATATACCAATCAACAAAATCGGCTGAGGACACATTTGCATTTTTCAAAAGGCTGATTGAAAACATGCAAGTATGCAACTCTTCTCTCTCTCTCTCTGTGTGTGTGTGTGACTATAAATATGGCGCGATAATCTACCATTTCATAACATAAGCCATATATCTATATAGCTACAGCTACTTAATTAATTCTCAATATATCGCAGCAGGAATATATCAATCAAGCAGAAGTAGATACATATGGCAGAGTCGTGCCCAGGCAAGAATAATCATATAGCTTCTCGAATCTGTTTTTTGTTAATTAATTTGATGAGATGAAAAGCATATAGTAGTATTCAGTAATTTTAGTACATGATGCAGGGAAGAATTCGTGGCCGGAGTTGGTGGGGAAGAATGGCGACGACGCGGCGGCGGTGATAGAGAAGGAGAACTCCAATGTGAATGCGATAGTCCTAAAAGATGGAACTCCGACGACTAAGGATTTCCGATGCGATCGCGTCTGGGTTTGGGTCAACGATCACGGAATCGTCATTCGCACTCCAATCATTACTTAAATATGAGATCAAATCTACTACTATGTCTCAGAGGCCGCCTCACCAAATCTAATGTATGCTAAATAAAGTGTGTTGGATATGATCCATGTAATAAAATTCATAATAATGTAATGTATTAATTGCGAGGAATGGCCAATAAATAAATTATATTCTATGTTCTATCTCTTGTACTTGTTCAAATACTTAAATATTGGTGTGCCTTTTTTGTGCGACAGATTGATGTTTTTGGCTTCAGAAAATGAGCACTGTTATATATAAGGAACTGACAATTCTTGTGACTTTATAATTTTATTGCATCTTTGATTCGGAGATGAGATGTGTGTTGTTGATTATTACTATCTCGGTCATGTATTATCATTTTCTTTTCTAAGAAAATTCAAAATAAAAACAAGCCACTATTCAAAGAAATCCATTGCTCAACCCATATAAATTTGTTGTACGGACATTAACTTAGCCCAAATTGTTTGTGGGCGATTCATATAGAAGAATCTTTTCAACCAACTTACAATTCAAAAATGGGCCAGAAAAACAACATCAAAAATAAGATGTACATAAGGAAATCCAACTCCCAAACTAGCTACTTCTTCCTTATTGCATTCAATTACATTCACTTGGTTTTTTACTTATACTTTTACGCATTAATTACACTCTATAAGGGTATATATTACTTTGAAAAAGACGGGTTTTTTTTTTTATATATATTTTGGAAAACTAATCAATATTTTATTTACGGCAATTTCAACAAAATTGATTAGTAGAATTCTAGCAGCAACTAAAACCAAAATTAGAATCTCTTTAAATACAAACCTAGTTCAGGTATGTATATGTGAAAATGGAAGGCCGGTTAGGATGGTGACGACATTTAATTATAACACCAAATTCCCCCAATTCATAAGAAATAAATGTAGATCAAAAACACTACTAATAGACAAAAATGTACCATAATATCCTCAATAGGCGCTCAAGAATAACTATCTTCATATATAATAAGAAGTGGTAATTAATATGTATGATAGATGAAATCTTTTTTGCCTAGATGCCCAATATCCACAATCGATCCAAGTACGTATTTATAATCATACGTAGGTAATATGAAATATAGTTAGTTATCATGTATTAATTTATTATTTGACCAATCGATCGCTACCAAAAATATTCACCCTCCGACCATAATTTTTGTGTATGTTGCAAAAGATTTATTACATGTAAGCCAACACAATATTCGATACATCCCACCGTACTTCATATAGTCGTTCTAATTATATTAAAAGGGAAAAAAGGCCATGTTAATTAATTAATGATTTAACCCATAATGCATCTCGTCAGATAAATATGACTGCAGTCAGGAAGCAGATCCAGAGATAGAATATATGCATCATCAGCATTCAATAAAATCGGCACAAAAGAAATTGCAATCTTCATTAATTAATTACGTGCAATTAAGTTTCTCTCTCTAGCTAGCAAACTCCCCTCTATATATAAGCATGCAGGTATAAATATAGCTAAGCTCCTCACAATATATAGTAGGAAACAAACTATTACTAATCAATTATGTCGATTTGTCCGGGCAAGAATATCATTATTCATTATTAGTCTTATAAATTTTCACTATTTTAAATAATTATTAATTAAATGTTGGTTGCACTTGTTGCAGGGAAGAATTCGTGGCCGGAGTTGGTGGCAGCGAACGGGGAGAGAGCGGCGGCGGCGATAGAGAGGCAGAATGGGAGCGTGAATGCGATAGTTGTGGAAGATGGAAGTCCGGTCACTGATGACTTCCGATGCGACCGCGTCTGGGTTTGGGTCAACCGTTACGGTCTCGTCGTCCGTGTTCCCACCATTGGTTAAATATCAAATCAAATATTTTAGTATAAGAATAATTTCACATGCTACCAATAAATCAATTGAACGCCATGTATCCTAGTTGTACGTTTGTTCAAGAAATAAATTACTATTTCGATCCTATTATAAAAATGTGACGTGTTTAGCTACATTGCCAGTATTCAGATTGAGAGCATCTAGTTTTTGGCCTTGATTATTTTTTATTGAAATTTCAAAATATTAATAGTGAAAAGTTATACTCCTATATAAAAATTAGCTATATGTCGAGCTAGTATGAGGATATGTAAGCGTTTCTTTTATGTCTATATTATTCCACGTATTAATTAATTGTGTGCCAATCAATTTAGAATATATCGATCTCGAAATAACTAAACCATTCCTCGTAACAATAATAATAATATAAATAAAATATTATTATGTAAAAAAATATAGTATGGAGAAGCATTACCTAATGCATGCGTGAGAAAGAACACCCCATTTTAAAATTCAGTCTTGATCATCTATTAATCAAGATCCATAAAAAATTCAATTTTGATTTATAATTTATAAAATGTGGAGGATTTGTATTCGATGGTTTCATTTACCTTCTACTCCTAATTCAAATGCATAAACTATTAAACTACATATTTCAACTATTTTTCTTTTTTTAATGTTTTCTTTTTGTTTGAATTATCTGCCATGTATGCATTGCACCAGTTTGACTGGAATATGGTTTTCAGTTTGATTTCTTGATTAAACATTGATGCAGCTATATGTATAAAGGAGTACTCTTCTTTCATTCAAACATTACTATATATGTGCAGACGAGTTCATAGATAGGATTAATTCAATAAGAAAAGTAAATTTTGAGTGATTTATATAATGCTTCAAACCGCGGTTTTCTTTTCACCTTTCTTCAAGTTTCTTCGTTTGACTTTAATTCACAAATGATTGAACAAGCATATATGTGCAACTTTTTGTAAAAAATTATACTTTTATAATACTTTCTGAATATTTCTACAGTCAATCTTTTGTATGACAGTTCGCAATGATGATTTAAAACTGCATTTAGGTTGACTATTGATTGAATTTAAGTATGGACCAGTTCTAGTTGAATTAATAAAGCACAACTTTTGGTGAATCTTTTCAGTTTGAATTGAATGGCGACTAGTTTCAAGTATATAATCTAAGAGTGAAAAAAACTAACCATAGCCTCTTAGGCATTAAACTACTCTTACATACAACTATATTGGAATTATTGATTACCACAAAGAAACCACTTACTCCATAATGTGTATGACCAAGTTCAAGAAAATGATGTACTATTAGCGACGGAAATAATTTCAGTGATTAAATTCTCGGGTTAACGACAGTTTTAGAGATGATTTTTTTTTTTTTTTCTTATCTTTTTAATTGATTACCGACTGAATCTTATTCTTTTACTCCCTCTTAGATCTTTGTATTAATTGGCACATTACTTTATGCACTCTTTTTAAGAAAAATTTTACTATTAAGAAAGTGATCCCACCTCATTTAGCACTAATGCATCCTCCTATTTGTGACTTTTTCATAAAAAAATATGTCGTTAAATCCGTCGTTAATTAATTAATTAATTTTTATTTTTAATTTCCATCGTTAATTCGTCACTGCACATATTTTTGGTAGTGTGAAATTATTAGGTTTAATTTTAACTTTATATGAATATTTTAAAATAGCCATAATAATCTGATATATATTGCTTCAAATCGAAGCTTTGATTACACTATATATAAATTACTCAATATTCCCCAGTCATTTTTTTATACGTACGTATAATATTTGAGAATTATAGTTGATATGATTTCAAATTTTGGTTTGGCTGAGCTTGTATTACATTAATTTGCTGGGTTAACTGGGCATAAATATATTTTCCCATTAGAGAAGAAAAAAACTTATACATATATATACAACTCAAATACTTTATGTAATCTTAGTCCAACTAATACTAAGAGAGAAACGCTTGACCAATGGGAAATCTCACAGTAGTAATGGTTTGACATATCTCGATCTTTAGTCAAAGTTTACATAACTAATTTTAATCCTGATATCATTTAATTAATTACTTTATTATTTTTCGCATGGGACTGTTAGCTGTGACCCAAAAAGATATTCAAATATGTTGTGCTGAACCCAACACGGAGTTTGATCAAATATTAATACAGATATTTGGTTTCCCATTACCAGTAACATCATCAGCTTGGGTGTAATCGGACCGAGCCGAGCTGAATACCGTCGTGCTCAAGCTTGGTTCGTTTATAATTGAGTCGAGCTTCGAACTTTGTTCGCGAGCTTAATTGTTCGAGCCTCACGAGCTTAATCGAGCTCAACGGACTTTCTAAATTTGGAATTTTATTTAAAATACTGGTAATTATTTTCTTATCGAAATAGATGAATTTATTCCGAATAGTACAATACATTAATTATTTTTCATAACAAATTGAGCTAATTAGGGATATAAATACAATTATTACTAATTATAGTATACTATAATTTAAGTTGAATCTACTAATAATTTCATATTTTCAAACTATATAAATCACTTAAACGAGCATGTTCACGAGCTAACGAGCCGAATACTTCCATGCTCAAGCTTGATTCGTTTAACTGACGAGCTTCATTAAACGAGTTCGAACGAACTTTTATCGAGCCGATCGAGCTCCGAATAGCTCACGAACGCTTGGCTTGGTTCATTTGCAGCCCATGATCAACCTTAAATAAAAAAAAAAAAATTGCAAAAGTATTCCATTAATTTTAATTTCACTACATTTACATTATTACAATTCTAACTTCCAATATCAGAGGTGATGATCTCTCATGCACCTCGCTTTCCACAATTATTATACTATATGCTAAAATCAATAAAAAAATAATACATGAGGAAAAGAATGAATGTAAAGCTAGTTACATCTTAGTTAATTCTTGGAACCAAAAAAAAAAATCAGAGTTATATATATGTTGAATAAATAATGTAGCTAATTAAGCTTCACTTAGCGACGCCAAACCTCGCCATTTGCTTATTAGGGTAAGCGTCGGCGGCCAGCAGCGACGGACGAGACTCGCCGGCGAAGTTCCGGTTGGCGATGGAGGCGGGGCACGGCGGCCCTCCGCTGCCGACCCACGTGCAGCCGCTTGGCGTAGGCGGGTTTGTGGGGCGGCCGCGTTGGAACGACGGCAGCAAGCTCCTCTGCATCCATTGCTCTTCCTCTTCATCCAGAATCCGACTAGCTTCGTATGGTTGTACCATCACCATCAAAACTAGTACCGTCATGACAGCTAACACTGCTACACACTTCATTTTGCTTCCGATGTGGGAATTTGTTTTGGAGAAAAAGAATAGGAATTCTGATTTTTGGAAATGGGATGCGATTGATTTTGATTTTGTGTTGGTGATATTTTTTTGTAGTGTGTGTTGTGTTTGTATTTATAGTGCATATACGAATGGAAAAATTCCATGCAGGAGGTTTGACCGTTGACTCCATGGATTTATTTTTACAGGGAAAGGAGGAATATTGAATTGGTCGTTTGAGGGAAATTACAAATAATAATGGTTTCTATAGTATAGGCTTTGCCACGAATTTGGACGGTTATATGTTTTGTATGTCTTTTTTCTTTAAAAGTTATAACAGGTCAAGACCAAAAAAAAAAAAAATCACCAACATCGCTCAATAATAATATTACTCCGTATCTTTTATTTAGGAGGTGGTATATATGTAGAATTTTATAAATTTGTATAATATTAATATATCAGGGATAAGATTCAATGTACCATATTTGGTGTACCACTTTCATTTTTCTTGGATTTTTTAAATATTTTTTCGTCAATTTTAATTTTATATGTTTTAGTTTAATTATATAATTATTAATAAGGGTTCGTCCCATTCAGTTAGGATGTTATAATTATTTTTTATCATTTAATTTCACTTTTAGTGGTTCATAATTCATTTTTAGGGTTGATAAATTCAAAGTTAGAGTATAATAATGTTTTTAAAATATATTTTTTTAAAATAAAAGTTTAATATTATATATAGTATTATAATAAAATATTGGTGAAAAAATATTTAAAAATCAAAGAAAAATAAAAGTGGTACATGAAGTGGTACACCAAATGTAGTACACTGGATCTCATCTATATTAAAGTGGTACACCAAATGTGATACATTGGATCTCATGCCTATATACAATGGATCGTTGTTTTATAAACAACCTTGTGGTTTGAAGCAAATTATAAATATTATGTTAGAGTCTTAGAGATATATTGTACATATGTTTATAGCAACTCATTATATATACTTAACTTTCCATATTGTAAATAAAAACAAAGAGAAAACTACAAAAAGTTATTTAAATTTTAATATAACAATTTTTGAAATACATTTATGTTTTTGTTTTGATGTTTATTGTTTTTTCCAAATGGGGAGGGCCTGATTATGTCGTTCACACAGTCACAACTTAATTAGTTTTTTTTAAAACATGCACGTCGGTTAGGTCCAACTGGTAATGTTATTTTTAATTAATCAACAAAAAATAAAACTTTGACTTCTATTTTAATTTCCATTCACATGCTTTAATTCTTTTAACAATGGTTAGATATGATAGATTTATTTGATTATAAAAAATTAAGTAATATGATATTTTTGTTACAAGTGTACTATACTCGAATGAGTCATTGATCATATTTGTCTTCAATCAAACTAAAATTCTTCTAAGATGAACAAATTATAATGCATTAATATATCTATTACACATTACAAATAGATCATTTTCCATTGCAACGATCAACAGCAAGGACGGGCCCAGAAATTTTAATTAGGCTGCATTGTTGTGTGACTGAGCAGCACTTTGCATAAATTAGAAATTAAGAACAATTAATGAAGATGATTAGTTATCAACATTTTGATATATATTTAATTTCACTTTTTTGTAGGAGAGAGTTACGGTATTTATTGAGACACTCGGATTCATTTTATGTTTTTCTTAATAAACATCATATTTTTCTTTTATCTTCCTAAATAGCATAGTATTGACCAATTAATGCAATTACTCATTTTTTCATTTCTACCGTCTCTTAACATAAAGCAATGATTATGTACGATGGTTATAAGGTTTGTACAAATTGTGTCTATCCATGATAGAATCATAACCAGTTACAAAATATAATTGATGCATAGAAGCGTGAAACAAGTAGACGAATATAATACCATTAATTCTTAAAGAATATTTAGAGCAACAATAAGAGTTCAAATTCGTTGAATCTATATAAATAAAGGCGAATCTAGGCCCGGGCTTGCCTCGACAACTGTTCAGGGAATATTTTTTTTATGCTATTATATTTATATATGTAATTATATTTTCCTCGATTTATATATATACAATATAATTTATTCCGTCTAAACTTGTTTCCAAATATAAAAATATAATTCTATCTATTCATTTATAAATTCATAGATCCGTCCCTCGTGTATATGAATATCGGGAAGAACACAATAAGCCTTAGCTATTCATTTAATCGGAATTCAACTCTAAATATGTGATTTAAGACTTCTACTTATAGAGTCTAACAGCAGAAGGGTCATAATTTACTAATTACTTGGTAAAGAAGTAAATCAAATAATTAATTAAATAAGATTAAATATAATAAGTATCTCCATCAATAATAAAGAGAATTCTAATTACGCTTTACTTTTGAATATCTATTTTGAATTTTGGAGTGTGAGTTTTATGATTTGGGATACACGTTTAAATGATCCTCGTAAGCACTGACCAAAATTAATGTAGCTCATGAACTCGTCTTTGATGCAGACTTGAAATTGTTAGATAGTATCGTGATATATATGAAAATTTTGACGAGACTTATTTTTCAATATTTATTTATTTG
Organism: Salvia sclarea; assembly: GCA_036873715.1. Lineage (NCBI taxonomy): Eukaryota > Viridiplantae > Streptophyta > Magnoliopsida > Lamiales > Lamiaceae > Salvia > Salvia sclarea. The sequence goes on along the minus strand of JAYJMF010000001.1, from coordinate 6,253,113 downwards.
TCAATCCCGAATTATCAATACTAGGAATTGGTTTACTTTAATTGGTATGTTGTTGAATTATTTTATTCTAAATTCATGCGATTCTAATTTAAAACCATTGAATTGTTGACGATTTTGGTCCTGATTTGTAATAAGGCTTTACGCGACAACCGTGATCACGAAGAAATTGGTAAACTTCAATTTTTTGTTTTGACTTGGTAACTGGGAGATTGTGATTGTGAGAGGGAATTTATATAGTATAAAAATATAAAGGGAGAAAAAGTTTATCTTTGTCTCGTTAAACTTGGCCCCTATTTTTTGGACATGGAGATTAATGAGAGACTTTATTCAGGTGTAAAGTGTTACGGGTCCATCAATTTTTATATTTATATGTCAATTTTTTGCTTTTCTGAAAATAGTCAAGTGGATCCAAAATAGTAAAATGGTCGAGTGTAATAGGACGGAGGAACCCAATAAGTATTTATTTACACTCGAAACTTTTTTAGGGTCAAGATGAGATTCAGTGTACCATATTTGGTGTACCACGTTCATTTATCTTTATTTTTAAAAATATTTTTTCGTCAATTTTTTATATTATAATAATATTAAACTTTTATTTCAAAAAATTTAATTTTAAAAACATTATATACCCTAACTTTGAATTTATCAACCCTAAAAATGAATTATGAACTATTAAAAATGAAATTAAATGATAAAAAATAAATATACATCATAACTGAATGGAACGAACCCTTATTAATAATTATATAAATAAACTAAAACATATAAAATTGATATTGACGAAAAAATGTTTAAAATAAAATAAAATGAAATTAATACATAAAGTGGTACACCAAATATGGTACATTGGATCTCATCCCCAAGTGTAATGGTCTCTTCTGTGTCATTTTATAATTCTTTGATATGTTAATAGCGTATCTATGTAATATATTGGTTATGCAATATGTGGTTCCAAATTCAGATCCTGTCATATATTTATATTGGGTATTTATAATTATATTAAATATTAATAAATTTACAAATATATTCAAATCTTGATACATTTCATAAGACGCTGTCACATAATCTGTGTTATGCAATTTTTTTATGATATGTGGCGAAAACAGAGCACGACCTTGACTATAATACACTTTTTTAAAGTTGAATATATATCTGTTGTCCACGAAAGAATTGGATAAATATTAGAAAATGGAATTCCAGAATTCTTGGTCATTTAATTTGCTTCCTTGTCCATCAATCCATTAGTATTAAATATGTCTATGCAATGTTAATGACATTTCTCATTTCCATAGGGGTGAGTGAGTGGTCGATGTTCGATCCTCAAATTCCACTTTTTCCAATAAAAAAATTAATACATTTGAAGATAGTATGATGTTTTTCAAATTTATTTATTATGTTACTGAAGCTTATTCTCTATATATATATACACCCAACATACACAGTAAATCATAGGAGACAATTAAAGTTGACTTGCCGTTGGAAAATTTTGAGCATTCTCGAAATTTTAATTAAGGTACTAAACTAGCTTAATCTCTCTAAATTCAGAGTTTGGATCCTCTGCCCACACAACTCAACATTTATATGGTATTTCATAATAACAATAGTTTAGTTAAATTTCAGCATATGCTAAATGATAGAAAAGTTGATGACTCCCATGAGGACAAGATCATACTTTTATCCTAAAACATACATGAAAATCGAGGCAAAATAATTTTGGAACTATTTATATCAGTGAAAAGTGAAAGACAAAAAATACAATAGATGATGAAATAGGGATAAATTATTAAAGAATAAGTCAAAAGTTTTTTTAAAAAAAGTCCTTGGAAACACCAAATACTCGTTAAAATTTCCATGGCGGAGATAAAAAAGAAACCAATAGAGAAATAAAATTGCGATGAACGTGAAACATTAAAAAAATTATCTTAAAAAAATAATAAATTCTGCATGTTTTGACCAATATACCAAGAAATAACAAAAAAAACAATATCAATGCTGATGAGGTCATGTCCGAATAGCAAAAGCGAAGCACCTAAATCTCACCTTATGAAGAGTTCTTGGATTCGAGATTCGACTCGATTAGGAAATGTGTTGTATTTCTATTTATTTATATTTAGTATTCATTTGTACTAATTGATTATTTGAAACTCAAAGATTCTCTTTTGGGAGTGAATTTGGTTTGAATCTCGTCTGCACGGATATTTTTCAATTTTTATGCTAACATTAATTGTCATATTTGCATACGGTATTGTATTTTAAATTATTGTAATATATATATATATATATATATATATATATATATTATTTGTAATTTTTAAAAATTAGAAGTTCGTGATCTAATTCTTAACAATTTCTTTTGCACTTTATCTCTAATATACCCAAATCATAATCTTTTTTCCATGAGCGACGAGTAGGTAGGAAGACCAAGACGGAAAAGTTGGACGTTAAGTTGGGGAAAAAACAATGGCGATGATCAGCTCGGGCCGATGCAGGATAGACGTTGATGCTCACTTCGATCCGGGCGACCGAGGTTTTGATGTTGGTGTGGTGGTTGGCAATTTAGAAGAGGGCAAGGCTACTTGCTACTTCATCGAGCGTCATGATGGCAAAAATCATGACTGTTGTTCACGGCATAGTGTTCTGTCTTGGGAGGAGTTTCGCTCCGGTTGAGATCTTCACTGATTCCTTCCTCGCTGCTACGGTAATAGTGGATCCGGAGGAGGAAGAACAATTTTTGCCGTAATATTTATGATATTTTACGCTAAGCTCTGAATAGCCTGTTTTTCATATTTATTTATAAAACCGCTAATTTAGTCTCTCACGATTTAGGTGTTTTCTTCGTCGCAATCAAAATTTTGGACGGTTAATTTTCCGTGATGGTTGAGAGACATCTTACTTGAAATTGAATGCGGTCTTATCAAAACGACTGCAGTTTTATTTACAAAATCGAAATAAAAAATGTTTTTGATGACTGACGGTTGGCTTTGGCAGGCAAACTAGCGTTTTGGTGGCTGAGGTATTAAATTAGTACTAATATTTCTGGGATTAAGTCATAAACCTCTTATTAACTTATTATGATTCGAACCTACGATCTCCGCACTTCACCTAAAATGTATTATTCCTTCTCTTCAGATTCAATCTGCGCGAATTAGGGTTCCTAGAAACTCCCAACCACATTTCTCTAGCTAAATTCTCACCGTCAAAGTTTCTTCCCATTTCCTACCTCCTTCACAACATTTAATCCTTCACCGTCGATTCCCCTTTTCCGAAACCGATCAATTTTCTGTTTTATTGGAAAAGTTTACCAATACGCTCGAGAATAGTAAGTACCTCACATGGAATTGAAGGATGGTAATTCGTTCGCGTATTCCCAGGTTTTGCCTACTCTCGTGAAAAAAGCTCACCTTTAATTGTTATAAGTATCAGCTTTGCACATGATTGTAGACTTTGACAAAATTCGCTAGCATTTTTTCCCCTTATGCTCTGCGATAATGCCTTTTGCATTTTGAAATATAGATTCAGCTGTGTAGACTGAATTCAGTGTCTGAGGAACAGTATGATCACCTAAATTTTATATTTTCCTAAAAAGATTGTAAATTTATTTTCTTCCTTGCAGGGAGATGTGGTAGCAGAATAAGTCTATGCAACGATTGAATGTTAGATCTACGACTATGGCTGTGGATCTACGGTTATGGTTGTAGATCTAGGTGGAACTACTTCAACAAATCAAGATCTTTAGTTTCTGGATTCGAAGTCCAGTTATGCACAGTCAGCTTCCAAGGTAGTATACTTCCACTCTATATTTTATGATAAATACTTCTAGTTTTGTTTCCTAAAGCAGAGTAATGCATTCAAGGCAGACATATAACCTAACATTTAATTCACTTGTTTAAGGGAACAAAAGATTGCAAAATGGAACTGCCACTTGATGCATAACTGATGTTGATGATCATCTTACTATTTTTACACCTCTGCATCATGAAATATCCATTCTTAACTGTTAATTTTACTTTTATTTTCAGTGGAGGAAAGACGATAACCTGGACGAAGTGAGCCGTCAGCGCGGACTGTGCATTCAAAGGATAAGCTTTCGGATCAGCAAGGGGGACATAATTATTTTTCTTTGATTTTTGTTTCTGAAGCTTTTCCTTTTCCCTGTGTTTTTCGGGTAATTAAATATTTGAATTTGGCGGGAGCTCCATCTTTGTAACATTTAAAAGTCGAGTCTTCTGCCATTTAGTGATGGGAAAGAAAGTATGGTGGAACGAAGAAGAGAAGGTTGTTGTGGAAAGTGTGTTGGGCAGTGAAGCTACTGAATATTTCGACTGGGCCGCTTCAAATAATGTGTTGTCTGAGTTCTCTGCTTCTAGCGGGGATCTTGGAGTGCAGGAGGCATTGTGCAAGATTGTTGAAGGATCTGACTTGACATACGCCATTTATTGGCATGTCTCGAAATCAAAATCTGGTAGATCAGCATTGATATGGGGTGATGGGCATTATCAAGAACCTAAAGAAAGTGTGCATGAGAGTTGCAACAATCAGAAACAGATGGAAGGAGATAGAAGAAAATGGGTGCTTCAGAAGCTTCACGCTTGTTTTGGGGGATTAGAAGATGATAATGTTGCCGCAAAGTTGGATCGAGTTTCAAATGTAGAGATGTTATACCTCACATCGATGTTTTTTGCATTCCCTTTCGACAAGCCTTCTATTCCTTCCCAGTCATTCAATTCTGATCGATGTATCTGGGTATCAAATTTGGACGGTTGTCTTGAGCGGTATCAGTCAAGAGCATACTTGGCCAAGTTAGCACAATTTGAGACAGTGGCATTTATTCCAACAAAATCAGGGGTAGTTGAAATTGGTTCGAGAAAGTCTATACCTGAAAACAAGAGCATCATTAAGGCAGCCAAATCTATAGTAGTGGCCTTCAACTCAACAACACAGGCAAAAGCTGCCCCGAAAATTTTTGGGCAAGATCTTAGTATTGGGGGTTCACGATCAGGTACTATAAATATTAGCTTTTCACCAAAAGTGGAAGATGATTCAGGGTTTTCTGGAGAGTCTTATGATTTGCAAGCTATAAGTAGTAACCATGGTTATGCAAATTCATCAAATGGGCATCGTGGTGATGATGGTGATGCTAAAGTATTTTCACACCATGTAGTAGCTGGTGGAGTGGACTCACAATCAATTATTTCTAGCATGGAGCTAGGTAAAGAGGACCCTTTTTTTCTTTCAGACGATCAAAGGCCTAGAAAAAGGGGGCGGAAGCCTAGATATGGAAGGGACGAGCCGCTGAATCATGTGGAGGCAGAGAGACAGAGACGAGAGAAACTTAACCAGCGCTTTTATGCATTAAGAGCTGTAGTTCCGAATATCTCAAAGATGGACAAAGCATCTCTTCTCGGTGATTCAATTGCTTATATCACAGATCTTCAGGCAAAGATCAGGGTTTTGGAAGCAGAGAAAGGGATAGTGAATACTAATCAACAACTGAATCCTATTCCGGATTTTGAGTTTCATGAAAGGCTTGAAGATGCTGTTCTACGTGTAAGTTACAATCTGGAGACTCACCCTGTATCCAAAGTTGTAAAGGCATTGAGAGAGCAGCAGGTGATGGCACAAGAATCTTCTATCTCTATAAACGACAGTGGTGAAGTCGTTCATACATTCTCCATTCAAACAGGGACTGGGGACGCAGAAAAATTGAAAGATAAGTTGTCTGCTGCTCTATTGAAATGATCCGGCTGCTGCTCTCCTACATTGATCCAGCTGTAATGCTTCTCACAAATATTGACTCTTAGATAGATAGAATCTAATATAGAGTTTATTGAATTTGATTGCAATTGCCCTCGCTATTGATAAGCCTTTATGGGAAACTATAGTTAGTTGTTATCCAGCTAAGTTGTATACTCTTACTATTGGGCCTAGTGATGTTATATATACTCTTTTGACCAGAATCAGTTCTTTTCTTTAGCTTGTTTGTTCGATATTTTTTATTCTTTCTCTTCCCCTTTTTGATGAGTCTTGAGAATGTTTGGCCGTTGGGAGCCTTCTGGGAAATGATAGAGGTTTGTGCACCCAGTGAATTAATCTAGATCTCTATCATCTTTCGGTTATCCACCATTTATCACCGCCACGACTCATGATACATATGTATTCTCCATTTTCATCTGCAATGTTTCGTGCTCTTTAACTAATGCGATGTTTCCTTCAGTAATGTGACTGTAGCCAAATATCAGGTTAGTTTACAATGATGGAATGGCTTAGCCTCTGTTTCAGTTAAAACGTAGAAATTTCGTTTCTGTGTCCTTGTTATGGTCTGTATAGCTTGCATTTTTGTGAACCAAAATGATGTTTAACTGTTATGACTGCTGCTACATGATTTGGGGGAAGCAAATCACTGTTCTTGCATGAGTTTTAATTACAATTAGATGTTTTTCTTTGATTGATGTTAGGAACAATAAGTGGGCAAGATTTTAGTTTGTTGCTGTTGATGTGTTTAAGATTGCTCAACTTGGTTCTAGTCAAGTTTCCCAGACGAAAAGGAGCTTTCCAAACTTGCCCTCAAAATTTCACGTGGCTAAAATCTAATATATTACTCATAAATGTGCTATTTCGATATTATGTGGATAACTTGCCAATGCAAAAAAAAAAAAAAAAAAAAAAAGTACGGCACAAAGTAAACGAGCCGAGGGCAAATTATTAGAGTATAACTTTGTATGATCTCCAGCTCGATCACGTAAATGAGCTGAAATCGAGCTGGAGTTGATGAAGAATTTTAAATATTTTTGAAGCCTGTTACAAACTCTCTTCTATCTTCTAACGTTGAGCCTCTCTTCTCTACGGGCTGCTCTTCCTTCTGTTTGCTTTTTCCCAACAGGCCTTCCTTCTTATTCAAAGCTCAGACCCAAGCCTCTTAACTCCTTGGTCGGTCGTGGTGATCTGTAAATGGAATTATACATTTTATTGTTTTTCGGTGGTTCTGCAAAGATTATGAATTGCTCTAATTTACTCGTGCTATATCTTACACTTTAGGGGTTTCGGTTAAACAATTTTGGGAGTAAAAGATATTGGAAAATTAATGTGTATAGCAAATGAATTGCGGAATGTGGATGTGTTTGATTATCACTATGTATGAGATAAAACTGCTTAATGTTTTAGAAAGCTGCTTATTGTAGTCTAACTTGGGGTATTTCATACTTACATTTGATTTGGTTTTAGTGTTGGATAAGTTATCAGAATTTGTTTCTTTTAATTCATCTCTCTCATATTGTTAGTTTTGGTCATTTCTCTTTTAGTGCAGTGTTTGTTTGGCTGATAATGCAAGTGTTTCCGGCCCTTTTAATCTTATTTTTTTAATTTGTTGTTGTTGTGGTTTTGTAACTTTAGACAATCATATGTGTTTGGTTTGGGTTAGGGACCAACAACAATATGATAAGAATTTAGAAGACTCGCTCGCTAGCAAGGCCCTTTACCTTTCTCAACGATGGTTCGATGGCCTGGCGCGTTGGGGCGCTGAGTTAATGTCTTCCAAAAAGTAATCTGCAAAACATAACCGGAGAGGGAGTTCTCCGGGGAGAGACTCCGACGCTCAAGTCAGTAAAAACTCCGGAAAGCGTAAGGTAATAAGGATGCTAGCTTAGAGAGTTCGTGTAGCTAAGAGTATTCAGGAATACTTACCTTGGGGTGTAAAATGCATGGAGTATTTATAGTAGAGGGATTATTGGGATATAATCGTCAACTTATTTGTCAAGGAGGGGTATTTCAATAACTACATACCCGACAAGGTACAACGGCCTAGCGAGGTACCAAGAATATTCACAGGGCTACTAGCCAATAGCGTGGGGACACGTGGGGTGGTCCCAAAGTTAGTTAGA
>JAYJMF010000001.1:6227753-6244729 GCA_036873715.1 Salvia sclarea | reverse complement strand
TGTGGACATTGTTTATTTGTAAAATCTTTATATATAGTATTCCCTCCGTCCCACCCATTTTGAGCATTTGTTTTTTGGCACGGTATTTAAGAAAAACTGAAAAAAAATGAAAAGTAGTGGAGTAGTTGAATACTTGAATTTAATATATTCCATCACACGAGAGGCACTTCCACAACCTCTCTCCCACATATCATTTTACTTGTTAAATAACTACTGACTTTTCTCACTTGAAATTGCTTCGTGTTTCTAGCTACAAAATTCATTGACAATATGGTTCAACAAATACTCCAACAAAAATGAAAAATAGACAGGGAAGAAAAGTTCCTAATCACTTAAAGACTAATTATAGGGTGTGTAGTGAAGATTGGATTTCAAAATTTGTCAAAAACACCCCATTTTCAATCAATTTTCAAGGAAATTTAAAGATCGTGTCGTGGTATATTTGAACTCAGGATCGTACTGCATTAATCACTTTACTACTTGATTAACACATGCACATGACAATTACTGTGTCACTGTGTGGTAGAATAGTAAATTCCCCATACCAAATATCCCGAGTTTGAGTCCATTATGATTTATGAGGCAGTTTTTAAATATTCTTGTTAATTTATTACACAAAAAGGATGTTATTTTTAAAAAAAAAAATTAAAATAAAGGTTGTTATTGCGAGTGCAAATGTATATAATGAAAGTGATTAGTGTTGAATGGGTTGCATTATGGAGAGGGGAGAGAGATATATGGAAGGAGGAATTACATACACACACGTGGCGTGGTGAAGGCGATGGAAACGCCCGCCATTCCGTTGGGATTCACTTCCATTTCCAGCTGAGGTCTTCATCGTTTTCCATTCAATCAACCGTCCATTTCCCTTTCGATTCTTTGCCATTTTTCCGTTTTGGCATTGTAAGTATGTTTAATTGTTTTCTATCAAATATACATACAGTTGTGTTGAATTAGGCGATTTTCTGCTAACATCCTCTCATCTCCAATGCTGTTTTGATCTGTTCCAGTTTGTAACGGAAACGGCGATGGTGAAGGAGACGGAATACTATGATGTGCTGGGTGTAAGCCCCGGCGCCACTGAGGCCGAGATTAAGAAAGCATATTACGTTAAGGTACGGCAAGCTTTCAATCCCTAATTCTGTTCGTCACCTTGCTAGAATATATCTATCTGCCATTGATCTGATGATGCTTGTTTCCTATCGATTCGTTTAGCTAAACATCGTATGCCGATAGGGTTCCACCCACCCCACAATCATTGACATGCAATTGATTCTAACTTCCTTGCCATAGGTTTATAGAAATAGCCTCATATTTGAGGGAAATGACTAACAATTTTCAAGCCTGTAAAGGAATTTTGTTCTGGCTTAATAAGGATCAATATCTTGACATAAGAGTTATAGAGAATCATTTAGCACAATATCTTGTCATCATTTCTCATTGTTGTACGGTCACTTATTTTATTTGTTTTGCGGTTCTAATTCTTCGGTTCACTTCCAAATACATTATCAATGGTTGGATGTTGTAGGCAAGGCAGGTTCATCCAGATAAAAACCCGAATGATCCTTTGGCTGCACGGAACTTTCAGGTTGGCCTACTAACTGTTACTGTTAAGTGTCTTTCGAGGGCATCTTGAAATTATGTTAAGATATAATTGTCTCTTTCTTTCTGCCTATTAATTACAAGAATCAGTGAATAAAAAATGAATGTTATCCAGGAATACAACTAAATTAAGGCATCATGCAGCAACTTATTCATGACAATACATACATATTAATAGAGTAGGATTTTGAGAGTTTACAATTATGAAGCTGCATTTTTAGAATGATAAATATAAATGCATCCTAGCAGTTCCATCATGCTTATTTGTTTTATTTGTCAAGTTTTAGTAAGCCGAAGTTGTTAATCACTCAACTTGTGAGGTCAAAAGCACTCTGTAATTTTAGCCCATTTTGTGTCATCAAATTGAAAGATTTTGGCTTAAATTTTAATTTTGTCAGGGTTTAAGAGAAAATATAAAGTATAGCTATATATTGGAAAAGGATTTCCATTCCTTTTGACGTAAAAAGTTTCAACTGTTTTAACCCCCCCCATTTTTTTAAGTCAACAAATGAATGAAATACTGGTAGCCTTTTCATTTGTTTGAAAAAAAATTGCAAACAGAATGAGAAACTTATTCTGGCACATTCAAATTAAACTGTAGGTTGAAGATCAGTGGGATATTGTTCTGTTTTATGTCGCTCAGTATTTGCTGAGAGTTCTTCCTGTCTTTAACATTTTCAATCAGTGTCTTGCCTTTGATATCAGACACTGGGCGAGGCATATCAAGTGCTGAGTGATCCTGGCCAAAGACAAAAATATGATGCTCATGGGAAGGCTGGAATCTCAGCGTGAGTTTGTGACTTTGTGCATTCCAGAAAACACATTGTCCTGAAACTAATTAGGACATTTGCTTCTAAGTCCCATTTGAGAATGTCTCTCGTTGTTGCTCATTCCTTTCAGAGACTCAATTATTGATCCTGCAGCAATCTTCGCCATGCTCTTTGGAAGTGAGCTTTTTGAGGAATACATTGGCAAGCTTGCCATGGCATCTATTGCTTCCTTGGATGTTTTTACAGAAACTGAAAATGTTGATGCAAAAATGTTGCAGGAGAAGCTGCGGGTAACTGCCTTATGCTTTCTAGTTTATTGTATCGCGCAACTCGCAAGCTTATCTGCATCTATCCAATCCAGTTATGTTAATAAAAATACAAATGTTGCAAGGGTGGTATAACAGGAAGGTCGGGTTAGTAGGGGGATGATTTGTACTGTATGCTTTCTGCTTTCATGTTCATTCTAAAGTAGCCTTAAACATATCGTAAATATTAGAGACTTCTTATTAAACTCAAGCTCGAGCTGATAAAAAAACAAGTCAAGCTTGAGTCTGGAAATAATCACGTTAGTTCGCCTAGTTACACCCTTTGGTAGGCTTTCCTCATGAGAAAGTAGATGGATTAGGATGGGCACAGGGTCAGCTTATTCTGCTCCTAGGGTCCTAAGACAAGTCCCACCCTTATCTGGTTGCTTTTCTTTGGTGAGTTTAAGCTAAACCACCCCACTAGCTACAACATAATTGAGATAGTGCACAATGTTATAATCAAAAGAGCAGAATCCTCTCAATTTAAAAATAAGAGTGAAGTGCAGAGACCTAAATCGATGTGCATTTTCCAAGTGAAAGTAAACTATGTTCTTATCTTCAAAACGAAGTAACTGAAAGACATAGCTTGCTCTGTCTCCCTAGTTGTAGTTTAACCTTAGAAATGCTCCAAATATTTATTTTCTATATGGAGATTGGAGAATAGATTAGGTTTTACTCCATTTTGCACCACCCAAACAATTAGCTAGTCTAAAGATTTATCTTCAAAGTCCTGATCTGTCAAGGACATCTGAAGTAGTACCATTTGTTGAAAATCCAGTGACTGAAGTGTAAATTTGCACTGGATATAAGACTAAATTGGAAGAAAAGATAATACTAGTTCAATTTGTAAACAAAAGATATATAGTGGGATAAATGATTTTAATTAGACACAAAAAAGGTAATGATGGATAGAATAATGTGTCCACTTTATGTTCCAGAATGTAATTGCATACTGTATATGTTACTCTTAGAATATTTATTACCTACTAATTTATATTCTTTACATCTTTTAGAGTGTCCAGAAAGAGAGAGAAGAGAAGTTGGTTGTTATACTTAAAGATCGACTCAACGTATATGTGCAAGGGAATAAAGAAGAATTTATTAATCATGCTGAGGCCGAAGTAGCGAGGCTTTCCAATGCTGGTAATCACTAATCATTACATCTTTTTCCAAATTGCGCACCTGCAAATTTTGTTGCTCTACATGTTGGAATGTTGCAGGCTCATCTTATTGTAAAAAAAATTATATTTATAGATACCGGCTAGTTCAAATATCATTGTTGAAGGAGTTAATCATTCAATTTTTATTGGTTTAAAAGAAAGGTGTCCATTTCATATTCTCCCTTTGTCCATGAAAAATATGCCACATTGTGGACGACACACGGGTTTTAATAAAAAAGTTGGTAGTGTGTGCGTGGAGAAAAATTTAACTTTAAATGTGTGGTTGATATTGTGAGTTGTGTGGGCCCTACTATTGATGGAAAGTGGTATATTTTTTGTGGATGTACCGGAAAGAAAATTGTGGCATATATTTGGTAGATGGAGGGAGTAGTAGAATTTTCCTTTCTATCCCTTGAATATGATTTTTCTATCATATTAAGCCAAGTTTAACATAGAAAATTATATGGTGTACCCATACAGCCTATCACCCAATGATAACCTGTATGAAATCACCACAAACAACTAAGTACTACAATGCTTGGGTTGTTCTGAAGAAAATCATTGCAAATAAGTCTCTAGGCATCGAGCGAAACTCAGTTAGGTGTACCACTTGCCTGGCAATCCTACTAATCACAAGATTAATCCAAACATAGTCCTAAATAATTACTTGTCTTAGTTAAATATATTACATAAATGACAGCCCAATACATGATTGGCCCAAGAGGCACGTTTATATTAAATGAAGAGTAGCAAATTTGATTATTCCATGATTTCCATCCTCTCACTGTGCTAAATCTGCCACACTATACAGCTTATTCAAAATGTGCCCTCGGATGGTAGACCTGGACTTACAGATCATTATCAGACATTACATGTAGGTCTATGACTATAAGTACACCTTTTTATTAGACTTTATACAAAATTCTTTCTCCTATGGGAGTTTTTGTAGGTAGAATCTTTGTCTTATATAATGCAGTCTCTCCCAAGGATATAAAACTATACATACAGTATAAATTTTTTATATCTTGAAAGCAGGTTATTGTAGCTAGATATAAATATTTTCACAGCTATGTTTGTTACTAGTCAGTTGCTTCACTTGGACGGGAAGATAATAGATCGTCATTGACTTTGTTTTCTAGAAATTATCATATTAATCCCCCCAACATCCCCCACCATGCTGTTCTTTTATCAGCATGGGTGGAATGCTCTGTTCTTAACAAATTAATGTCCATACAGCTTATGGTGTTGATATGCTGAGTACCATTGGCTATATATATGCAAGACAGGCGGCAAAAGAGCTTGGAAAGAAGGTGATCTTCTTGGGAGTGCCTTTTGTTGCTGAGTGGTTCAGAAATAAAGGACATTTCATCAAATCCCAAGTAACTGCTGCAACAGGTTAGTTTAAGCATTGTTGGTTCTGCCTAAAGATTTTTTCTGCATAATTTCCTTGATTTCCTCATAGCTGTTTGTATCTAAGTTATCTCGGGCACCTCAACTTCTTTACTTCTTGGCAACTTAATGAACCATTAACTGTTCTCTCTGTTCAAATTTATTCAATGATTAAGCCAAGTAAATAGGACTGACTTCACAAAATCTTGGGACTTACTAACGTGGTAAATAAACTGAATAGGTTGCGACCTGAAAGCAAAGGCAGTTATCTGAAGGGCTAATTACTTCAAACTCTAAAAATTACAAATTGTCCTCGAATAGTTGTGTTATACGACCTAGGTACCATGACTTCTGCAAGACAGCCTTCTTTTACCATCCACATTGCCTTATTCTCAGCTGCATTCTTATCTACCATAATGATTCCTTGCTAGTTAAATTACCTGCAACCCCAGTGGCCACTTAACATGCTCTTTCTGCTCACTAAAGTTCCATAACATGGCCCTTCTCTTCATAGTTCACTGCTTTGATCTCCTCAATTTCCCATCCTGTTCCAGATTATGTTCTACACCCTATCTGTAACAACTCTTCCTTCTTTCCAAACAATTTTATCCTCAAGGCCCAAATTAGGAAATTTCCTCGTCTATTCCCATGCGCCCCTCCCCCTGGATAAAAACTGAATCATTAGGTGGAGGTAGGTTGTCATCAGGTTCAGCAATGATAAATACTTTCAGGGATTTGTCCGAACAACATAACCTGAAATGTACTTCTCGTCACATCAAAAAATAACATAGGCTAATCACCACATAATTTGAAGGATCGTACAGTTTTGAGCTTGGTGGGTCATGTAATTTTCAAATACTCAATCTTATGTATTGTACTTACAAGAAAGTAACTTCACCTTAAAATAAAGGGAAGGAGTGGTAGGATGAAAAGATAATCTTCTTATAGCATTAAATGGAACGGAAATAATTTATGTTGAACCAAAGCAGGTCACCTCCACAATATCCATATGCCTTGTGATACAAAGATAATCTGCTTATAGCATTAAAATCGATTGTTCCACTTGTGCCAGATGGGATTGAGATAGTGTATAATGATGATACGGCTGTGATTATTAATCAACTCAGTGGTCTGCTGCTCTAGGTGCAATTACCTTGATTCAGCTGCAAGAAGATATGAAAAAACAGCTGAGTGCTGAAGGAAATTACACCGAGGCTGAACTTGAGGAATACATGCAATCGCACAGGAAGGTTATGATCGATTCCCTATGGAAGCTAAACGTGGCCGATATTGAAGGCACACTCTCCCGTGTTTGCCAGATGGTTGTTGACGACTTTCATGCTTTTGCTTGGATTTCTTTAATTTGTGTTTCATTCCACTTGATGATGGATTTATTGTTAGGTTCTACAAGAGAACAATGCAAAGAAAGAGGAGCTGTGTCTACGGGCAAAGGCTTTGAAAACCCTGGGCAAAATTTTCCAGGTGGGCCTAGCCTATGCCTGTACATATTTCTATTTATTCACTCATTCTTGTTATATTGCATTAATATATCTAAATTCTAATTCATATTGCTAATTTCACTTCAGAGGGTGAAGGCAGTTAATGGAAATGAACATGAACATATGTCAAATGTTCCGATCATCAAAGGGAGTCCACATGAGGCTAGTAGCAATAATGCAGAGGTGAGTGATAATATGGATTGATAAAAGTAATCCAAACTCATCTACCGTTTATTTTGATGGATTGATTCATCTTGGACTTTGTCTAACAATCTTATTCTCAAATACTGAATCCTATGTTTAATCATTCTATTTTATCACAAAATATACGTTGCCTTAAGCTTATTATTCAACTTGGACTAATAATTTTCATATTTACAGAAGCACTCCACGAACGCGCATACCCCAGTGGCATCGGGTCAGGGACAATGATTAACGTATTTATTTTGGTATTCTGAAATTTTGTTAGTTTGTATCTACTTAATTAAGCTGTGGATCATTTCTTGGTTAAGCTTTTGTTGTGTATAGACAGATGATGCAGAATCTTGTGTAGTGGCTTTATGTATCAATCCAAAATATTTGTGTTGAGCATCAGCATTTCTGATTAACTTGTGTAACTGTTTTCTATTGATATGTTATTAGCAGATAAAAAGAATTATTATTAGAAGTACAAAATAAATCTCCGACCTATTAAGGGAAGAGTCTTGCCAACGAACTAGGTTTTGTTGCGATAAGATACAATAAAGTTTTGTTTTTTTTTTTTTTTTTTTAATTTTTTATTTATAAATAAATGCAGAAAAGTTTTGGTTGTGTAACATAAAATATTGTAAGCAACAAAACATAATATTGAAACAGGTTATTGGGACATAAAGTTAGATACAATAAAGTTTTTTATTTTTATTTTGATAATTTACTACAGAAGTTTTTGTCGTGATAAGATACAATAAAGTTTTATTTTTGATAATTTACTACATAATTTTTTTTTAAAGATCACGTCACGGAAGACTCAGAACCGAAACGTTTGACCTCGGGCATTAAACTTGTCTTAGAAAAAAAAAAAGAAAGAAAAAAACTAGAGTTGAAGAAGTCGTTGCATCTTGTTTGAGGGGTCAAAAGTCAAGTCCACTGTCTCCACCTCATTTGCCACTTCCTATCCCATCTCTTGAATTAAGAATTCAAACTCTTATTAATTCTTACTTATACTATAATTAATGTTGAAGAAGAAGAAATAATGCACTTGCTTGGACTAATAGAGTCAACATTTGGTTTCATACTCGCATTTATTATTATAAGATTAAGATTACTTCCCTTCCCAACTCCCATCCCAATCAATATCCATCCAAATATCCTATTCCAATGGCGTTTCTCGGCGTCGTAATGGCGGCGGCGATGTTGGCGGCGGCGGCGGTGGAAGCCCAACAGAGCTACGTGAACAACAAGCAGCTCGACTGCAACAAATCCCCCAACAACACTCTCGGCTTCGTCTGCAACGCCGCCCCTTCCTGCGCCTCCTACCTCACCTTCCGCTCCACCCCCACCTACAACAACCCCCCCTCCATCGCCTTCCTCCTCGCCGCCGACGCCTCCGCCATCGCCACCGCCAACAACATCTCCGACGTCGCCCCCCTCGCCCCCGACACCCCCCTCCTCATCCCGATCAACTGCTCCTGCTCCGCCTCCAAAGCCTTCTACCAGCACAACGCCTCCTACGCCCTCAAAACCAAAGGCGAGACCTACTTCACCGTCGCCAACGACACCTACCAATCCCTCTCCACCTGCCAATCGCTCATCGCGCACAATCCCTACGACCTCCGCGGCCTCCTCCCCGCCATGCGCCTCACCGTCCCCCTCCTCTGCGCCTGCCTCACCGCCGCGCAGTCCGCCGCCGGCTTCAATTTCCTCCTCACATACCTCCTCCGCCAGCACGAAGACGTCAATTCCGTCGCCGCGAAATTCGCCTCCGCCGGCGCCGATGCGGAATCCATCCTCGCCGCGAATATGCTCACCAACACCTCAACCGTCTATTTCTTCACGCCGCTCCTCGTTCCCCTCAAAACCCGCCCCACGGCTGAAAACCTAATTTCCGCCGCCGCCTCCTCCCCTCCTCCTCCGCCGCCTCCTACCCTCCCCACCACCGATTCCCCTTCCCCTTCCCACAAGTGGATCTTCATCGGCGTCGGAATCGGATCTGCGCTTCTCGTAATAGTCCTCTCCTCCTTCGCCCTAATTTGGCTATTCCGCCGCCGTCGCCGCCGCCACCGGAAACCTTCTCCTCCTCCTCATCATCCTCATCCTCACCAAAACACTAACCCTAACCCGATCCCCAATTCGGAGGAATCACTACTATCCGAAGGAATCCGGATCGCAATCGAAACCCTAACCGTCTACACGCTATCAGATCTGGAAAAAGCAACGAATTCCTTCGCGGAATCGAACAGAATCGCGAATTCATCGGTCTACCGCGGCTGGTTCAACGGCGACGAGGCCGTGGTGAAGGTGATGAAGGTCGACGTCTCGCGCGAGATCGAGACGCTGCGGCAGATCAACCACTCCCGCATCGTGCGCCTCTCCGGCTTCTGCCTCCACGAAGGCACCACCTATCTCGTCTACGAGCTCGCCGCCAACGGCTCCCTCCACGAGCGCCTGCGCAACCACAAGCTCGCTGGCGTCGGCCTCGATTGGAAGCAGCGTGTCGAGATCGCCTACGATGTCGCCGACGCGTTGAACTACCTCCACAACTTCACCACCCCTCCCTACATCCACAAGAACCTCACCACCGCAAACATCCTCCTTGACGCCCAAATGCGCGCCAAGCTCGCCAACTTTGGCCTCGCCCGGGCGCTCGGCCCCGACGACCTCGCCACCCGGCACGTCGTCGGGGCGCAGGGCTACATGGCCCCGGAATACATCGAGACGGGCCTCCTCACGCCCAAGCTCGACGTCTTCGCCTTCGGCGTCGTCATGCTCGAGCTCCTATCCGGCCGGGAGGCCGGCGCGGAGAAGCTGCCCGACGCCATTGACGAGGTCCTGAGCGGCGACAACGTGAGGGCGAAGCTGCGGGGGTTCATGGATCCGAATCTCAACGAGGACGATTACCCCCTCGAGCTCGCCTACTCGATGGCTCAGCTCGCCAAGAGCTGCGTTGCGCACAATTTGGATGCGCGGCCGAACGTCTCCGAGGTCTTGGTCGCTCTATCGGCTCTCCGCTCGTCGTCGTTGGATTGGGATCCTTCTCAGGATACATCGATCAACTTCACCGAGTAAAATCGCATCACAGTCGACTCGAACCTAAGATTATTTTTGGCACGCAATCTATCTTCCAATAAATACACTTCCCCAAATTATTGGTCGCTCACTTCATAATTACAGGAAAGAATGCTGATTAATCACATTTCGTATTTATATATAGTTACATCAAAGCACAATTATGAGAAAGAAAAAGAAACAAAAAAATTGATGGATCATTCATCCCCATTTCATTTGGTGTGAGGTAGCTAAATTTCCTTGTGAATTAGATATCGAAAGGATGAAGTCTGCTCCAACCAATACACATACTTCTCCGGCCGCCCCTTGACGCACGCTCGCATCGATTTCTGCTGAATTCCCGACAAGCATCCGCTCACGACGTCCAAGAGCGCGGCCATGGTGAGCGACATATCTTTTGCGTAGTAGCATAATATTTTCGGCAGATAGATTTTTGTTTCCTTGTGCACATAAACAGTGGCTTGTATAAACTCTTCCTTTGCAACTTTCAGATCCTCAAATATACTGTTTGCTCTATAAACTCGAACCTACAATTCGTTCACTTAGTAACACGATTGCAAGTATATATACATAACAAAGGAATGTAATTTGGTGGTGCATACCGCGGGATCCGAATATGCCCCTGACGAAACTGCAAAATGAACGAGGGGTTCCGGGTATTCGATGGCTAACGAGTGTCTGCTGTTCCCGGCCTTCAGCTTCTTCCCTGGAGATAGAAATGTCTGAAGCCACTGCATTTTCATTTATACATCATGAATCACATAATCAACCCATTAATTAAGTTTTTAGAGAAGAATTCGAGTAGTTGGCCGGGCATTTTACCGGTGCAGAGTAGTGCGATTTGATTCCTAAAATGGAGCTTTGTATGTCATAGGCGTTAACGCAATGCCCGCCAACGTTATAAGCAGCCTGAGATTGAAATAGAGATTGAAACAATCAAGACATTGGCACATTATATTTGTTAAGATGGAAAAAAAAGGAAACAAGTTGAGTTGGTACATTACTTTCACAATGCAACTACTTTTCAAGTATTGTTGAGTTCCATATGCTAAATAGGCCTGCAGAGAAGAAGATCAAGACAATATTTTTATTATAGTTCGACTTATATTCAAACACATTCATAAAAAGTTTTGAAAGCAACCATACATGCATCACCAATGCATTGTGAATATTGATCCAAAATGCCAGCTTCTCTTCACGTCTCATCTTCATCGGCTCAACAATCTCAAGACTCTTTACAAGAGACCTGTAGTGTGATACAACTAAAGCAAATTAGATCTTGCAATGGAGAATTAGGATTTTGCTAAGACAAGTGTTTCGGTGCGTCGTAATAGTCTGCATGTTTCATTCGGGGGTGTTCATTTTAGTGGATTAGACAAGATTAGTCTTGCATTCGGGCCAATTCAATCTTGGGTAATCTCGGGTCACTTCAATCTCGAGTAACCAAACCCCCCTATATAAGCATACTAAGAATAGTGGCAAAATTTGACTTTCCTAATTGCAGCCGCACATTAAGGGAAAAAGGGATGACAGATTATTAAAAAAAAAAAAAAAGGAAAGAGAAATGATCATTGTTACCACCCACATTTACTGGGGCCATGAATAAGATATAGAACTAAAATGATGAAGAAAAAAAAGGTGAATTTGAAATGGAGATATGATCATCAAGTACCTGAATCTCTGAAGCATCACAGCAGCATAGTTATACGTTTCATCATCTAGGCATAACTTGAGCACTTCCACCATAGCCGCGTACGGTCCATTCTCGCGCTCAAAATCGCAACTTTGTGCGACTTCGTCGTTGCACTGTGGACTCCAACTTCCAGACAAATTTCTGGGAGAAAACGTGCTGGAGGAGCAGAGTGACGAGGTAGACGAAGCCGAACAGCCTTTGTCGGTAGCCGTGGGGTTGGCCAATTTGCAGTAAATCGACGATATACATCTTATAATGTCTTCGGAGAGTCTAGACGGACAAGAGAGGGCATCATCGATGCGAGAATTTCCAAGATGATCCGCGAGGCTACGGTGGCGGGAGAAAGTCCTTTGCTTCTCCTGCAATTTAGAAATGGAAATACTAATAAAATGGCATGTTGTTGAGGAAGAGTAAAATCAATAAAGGTAAGTGTTGATTAAGGCATGTATGTCAACCCTTACAGAAGCTGACTTTCGAAATGCAACTTGGACCGAATCGTGTGGTCCGGCTAGAGAGCTTGTGGGGGAGTTTTCGCATTGATGATCACTAGAATCTTTTGAGGATTCCGATTTTAGCTTGTGAGATGGCTGAATTGATTGATCTCCTCCTCGAGGCGTTTCATTCATTTGCTCGACGGGGTCTTCTTGAATCCTTGGGAGATGCTGCTGAAAGGCAGTTCGGTAGAGAGAAAGGAGATGACGCTCCAAACGCAATATCTCAACCTCAAGCGTAGCGATCTCTTTTACCAGCTCGGCAGAAGGCTGCTATATTCAACAATCAACATGCAATTAAAAAGTATCGGACTATACTCTATATGAAGCCCAAACTGCAATATAAGAACAACAGCACGGCAGAGCAAGTGATGAGCTCCACATGATACGACCGACTGTGGGAAACTGCTTCATGTTAGCATCTTGTGATTCTTTTGAGCTAAAAACATAGCTAATTAGCTATTGGAGAAAGAATCTCTACTTGAAGAAATACAATTTTATAAACTTCAAAATAGGAGAGTTTTGGTCTGCCTATGTATTCTTCTAATAGTCCAACCCGACGAGACTTGATCGATTCATGTCTATGATAACACTGAAGTGCCTCAACACAATAGCTAGCACCCAGTTTTGGAACAAGATCAAAATAACAAGAATTCTTGATTCAACTACAAAGAAGAATTCACCAAGTAAAGACTCATATTAGCAGTGAGTGGCATGCTTTAAGGCACACACGAAACGGCACTCGAATACGAAACCATATATGTACCTTAGATGTTGTGTTGCAATCGGAATGAGGAGAAGCAACCAAGCTCAAGGTGTCTGAGGCAGTGCCACCACTGCTATGAGATGTCTTGTGAAGAGATGTTTTCCCCAAATGTGAAACCTTCAAAAGGGGTATTCAAAAATGCTTTCTTTTGGTTAGATAAGCAATCCCAACTCATATCCATAACCAAATAGCCAACTTTCACAAAATATTAAAGCTCCTCTTTTCAATACTACTCAAGCTAAAATAGGAACAAATTCAAGTAAAATGAAGAGGATTTTCTCACAGAATTGAGATGGTGAGAGGGCCTTGGTGACATATTGAGTATATGATCTTTACACAGCATCTCACTGCCATATCTATCACCAAACACAAATTAGCATGTAGCTTTCTTAATCTTGATCATAATTAAACATCAATTAACACTTGAAACAAATATATACCTCTGCAGAGTGGAGGATTGAGGCGGCGGCGGCGGCGGCGGCATTGTGCCCCTAATTTGAGATGGCTGCGCCACCGACAAAGACTAGTGAAGAAGAAGCCAGTGGTGATGATAAGGCAGAAGACAATCCGACAACAAAAAAAATGAATTCTTGACACGGGTTTATAAATGATTGTGAAGAAGCAAACACAAAATTTGTTGAACAAGAACCCAAAGTGGGTGACTTCAACTGAAAAATCTGAGGCAAATAATCTAAAACCTCTCAAGAAGCAAGAAATATTAAAAGCCAGGAAAACCCACTGCTTAAAAATAAAATAAAAGGAGTGGGTGGTGAGGCAATAAATGATCACAGATTCAGTAAGATTTAAAAATTGGATAAACAAAAAAGGGTCAAACATGAAAGTGGGATCTTTAGTCATATTAATATAGGTTAATGCCATTCAAGGGAAGGCAATAACGGTAGAAACATTAAGAAAATGAAAATGAAAATGAAATTAAATAAAATAAAGTTTAATTGCATGTAAATACACAAGCTTTATTAAATTTTAAAATTTAACCTAACTCCAAAGTTCGTTGACCAATAACTTGATTGTTCAAAGTCTGATTGACGATTTAAATAGCTTTATATTGTATTTGATTTGACAAATAAATTCAAATTCGAAACAAAAATATATAGATATAATTTATTAGGAAAAATAACATTTAAGTTGTTCTTTAACCATTTTCTCGTTGATTGCAACTTAACAACATATGCACTAATTGAAGGGACAAAGGGTAAGAGCTTTTCGATGGTAGTTTCGGATTGTTAATCGGACTCCAAATAATCAAGTTATTACCCAATAAACTTTACACTTACAATTTGTAAAATTCTTATATTTTTTTGACGAAAATAATAATTTAATTAAAAAAATATTTTTTTTACAAAATTTGTGTATTTTTATGCAATAAAACCATAAAATAAAAAAGAGGGGAGAGAAAGGGAAAGGTTTGCAGTAATAATGGTGGAGGGAGACAAGGTGGGGGAGAGGGATGAATGATGAATTAGTTGCGATTATTATTACGAGACGCTGCGTGGGAAGGGAAGAATATAAAAATGGGATCTTTTTCTTTTTTTTGAGGGAAATAAGAAAATGAATTGACTATTATAGTTAGTGAACTAGAAGTAGTACTAAATCCTATATAGTGATCTCATCTTCAACTTCCATAAAATAAAATAATATAGGAAAAAATAGAGTTGGTGAGGAATGAGGAGTGGTGGCAGTAGCAGTTCAACTTCATCTTTCTCATGGTTATTGTGGTTTGGAAATATGTCATCTATTGTTAAAGATTGTTCTAATCTTTTGAAGAATAATTGACTCTTTTGCTTTGGAATAAAATCCTCAAGAATAACTGGCTTTTTGGTTCATCAACTTTTTTTAAAAGTTTTTTAAAAGTAGTAGTACTACTAAATATTTTGACTCTCACCAAATTTGTATTCGATTTAAATAATATATTTAGATGTGAAATTATTTTATTTTCTATAGAATATATAGAGAGAGCTATATGTATACTAAATTACTAACTAAATTACTAGTGTATACGAAATCTGTGAAAATATGCACTAATATATAAATCATTGATTTACTTGATGTTGTAAAATCTTCCTCGTATTATTCCTAGAATATTTTCTAGAGTTAAGATTATTCTTTTTGTTCTACTTATCCCTAGATTTATGTTAATAATTTACATATCTTGAAATATAATTAAGACATCGTTCGAGATCTTCATATTCTATCAAACATGAGCTGTAATTAATGCATCCATGTCATATTATAATTGTGTGCAGTGCCCACAATATGGTATATGATGAAATCGAGTTAATGAAGTTGGTCAAACAAAGCTGGCTTAAAGGAGTGCAGCATACTTTTTGTGGAAGAAAAATCAATATGTGTAAAGGTCTTTTTGGGGTTTTTTTTTGTACTTACAACTCTTTTTTGGGATGGGATTTTTCAAAAAAATTATCAACAAAAACCATAATTGTATTAATTCTACAAATCTGCAACAGAATTGTATTAATTCTTCAAATCTGTAATTGCTACATCAAGTAATCAACTAATTAAGTAAATGAGAATACCATTTGGCCCGACAAAGATAGTTTCGAATGGCTATAATATGTTGTAAAATTAAATTAGCAGAGCGACATAAGTAAAAATTCATAATTACTTATGAAAAAGACTATTCGAATTATAGTTAAAATTGAGTTATTTTGGGAATTCTATGTTGACATGTGAGGTGCACGCACTGATTTTAAAAAATATACGCATTAAAAAATATAAAAATACGTTCGCAAAGTCTCTACAAAGTCAAAATCTCTGCAAAGTCACATATCTCTATTCACACACTTGTAAAGTCTCTACAAAGTCATTAGACCAACTCACGCATCTTTCCCCTCACACGCCTACAAACCCCACATCTCTGCACGATAAATCAAGTCTCTGCCAACACTACATTTATCCACAATAACTCACATGTACGCATTTGTCATTTTGATCTTATCCATTCATAATTCACAAGAGCACATATCCATAAATATATGACATAACTTGAATAAAAACAATAATAATACATGAATTGTTTTTCAATCATTTAAAGTATATATAGATCAATCCAAAAAAAGATGGGTGAATATAAGAAAGGACAGAAAATATGGAAAATCTAAGAAGGGGCCTGCCATGGATATTGGTGAAGCAAAGATGGGTCATAATTTATGGATTAAATCAAAAGCGGGCTAAAAATGAGGCCCAAAAAGGAAAGAGTGGAAGCCCTTTGTTCGGCCTCAATAATTTGTGAAGGGAAGGGCCCCAAAATTTATGAGAAAGGGACCTTCAAAATCAAATAATTTAAATACCTACCTAATTTCTTGTTTCATTGCCAATCCCCTACTCTTTTATTTTATTTTATTTATATATCGTATGTGGTTCTCATTCCAAAACGAATGATTAGAGGGATTTTAGACGATTATTAAATTTCTACTTAATAATTGCAATCATTTCGTAAGGGTCGAACTACTTTTTTCCCTTCAAATAATTGGATACTTATATGTCAAGTGAACAAAATATATACCCATGAGGAAATAATAGCTAGTAAATATTATTGGTTTGTTTTAATTAAGAAGCTTGGGGGGCTTATGGATTTGTGTCGTGTGGGTTATCTGGAAATGGTGGAATAAGGTGGTGTTCGAAAATTCACAATGAAATTCAGAAAAATTATCGAGGAAATCTTTGGGAGCTAGTTTTGATCTTGGGAGCAATCTATGGCAAAAAAAATCAGGTTTCACTTTCTTTTGAGGAGTGGAGGCGATGCTCTCTGCTTGAGACCTGATATAGTTAGGCTTGTCATGTTTTCTTTTTTGCTGGGTATCTCTGGTACTTACGTTTTTCTTTTTCTCTCTATGTCCTGTGGATCTTTTTATCTAATATGTTCTTTTCCTTATAAAAAAATAAAAGTATAGGCTAGCACGCGCGCCTAATACGTTACCAAATGTCATGTCTCATTTAGGGCTAACCTAAGCCTATCGAGCGCGGGGGGGGGGGGGGGGGGGGGGGGGGGGGGGGGGGGG
>JAYJMF010000001.1:6178788-6218625 GCA_036873715.1 Salvia sclarea | reverse complement strand
AATCATTTAAGTTATAATTGTACTAATTTACCAATCATTTCTTACACTTTCTTACACAATTGTACTTGTGTAAGAAAGTGTAAGAACTTTTTATAAAAACAATGCAAACCCATCAACATCTAAGGGTAAAAATGTCTCTTTGATTATGTGATGCATGTTTCTTATAATTTTGGACAAAAATAATTTTTTCTTATGAATTTGGTCAAAAATTCGATAGAGCTCAATTAATTTCCTACATATATGAGGAATTTAAAGTCTATGGTTTATTGAACTTAATTATGTTGATATCAGTAGGTATGCGGTAAATCTGAAAACTATTATAGCAGATCACTTATTTAATTAATTTAATCAACGTCCTCACAAGAAAAGGAAAAAAGAATCATCACAACTAAACAACTGTAAATAATTATGAGAACGTTAGTAGTGTTACCTCAGTTTCTTGTGCGAGATCTGAGAATCTGCTGTTGGAGAGGGGAAAACAGAAATAATAGTATTCACTTATGTAAATTGATGAAATCAAATAATTGAAAAAGAGAGGATGCAGCTGAGGGGTGAAAATTGAAGGGTGATTGTGTCTATTATTTATTGATGCATGTGAATGCCAAATCATGCATATTTAGTTAATTAAATTTGAATTCATCTTCGTAGAATTCCACTAAAATGGTATAAACTCTTCTTTTAATTTGCCCATATATCTTAACTTATCCTAAACAGGAAAGTCTCAATCCAATGCCAAACCCAAACCAAAATGACACGAGTTAAATCAATTCCATCATATAGAATATAGAAATACAAACGAACTAAAACAGAATTCAAAATTCCAAAATGGATATAAGAACATATATACTAACCAACCGATGTTTTCTAGTAACTCAAATATTATACTTGAAGCATTCGGTCCTAACAACAAAACAAACTAGGAAATATACAAAATCTAGTGAAAAATTTGGGAGAGAATTTGAAGATCCATAATTGTGAGGCATAGCAGAAGAGTAAGGCTGGTGAAGATGATCAAAATCCACTTCTTATTGCTCTTATCTCTTGTCGTCGTCGCCGCCATTCCCTTCTTCCTTTCCTTCTTTGCCATATTCTTGTTCCTTCTCTGCACGATTTTAATGTAAGGATTAATGATACATAACATAAATGTGTGTTATGTGAGGGGCTGGATTTTATAAGTAAATAAGAGATTATTATTTGTGGGAGCACGAGCCCCCACTTGACCCTTCACCTTTTCTTTGAGCTCTGCTCTGTGTTGTGCCATCAATGCTATATCGTTCCCCTCCACGAGCTCGAGCAACTCGGTTGTTTTTTGATGCATGTTGAGGGAGGAGGAAGAAGCCTCGTCTTGGCTCTCGTGTGTTTCTGTTTGCTCGAGCATTCCGACTTCAACTGGATTGGAGATTTGTGATACGAAGTCGATGTTGTTGGCTTGTGTTGGTGTGGAGTCGAGTGAGAAGCCGTCTCTTGCAACCGCAACAACCTTCTTTCTCTCCTTCAATCTCAATCTCTTCTGCCTCCTCTGCAACAATTTTATGCACATATTAGTATCTCAAAGTGGTTAGGATTTAGAAATAAAACATTGAAATGGTGTAGTTTCTTGCCTTCTCTCTTTTCTCTGCTTTGAGCTCTACTCCCATTTCTTCTTCTACCTTCTCAATAGTTACATGTTTCAAATCAAGTTCCTTCTTTGGAGTCTGCACAGGCCATCAAATCAAAACTCAAATTTAAACAACGAGGGAGCTTCGTAGTCATCAATATAATAAAGAATCACAAAATTCATACCTTCAAATGCTCATCTGCCAACATTTGTTGTTCAAAGCCCTCCTGCCATCAATACAACACAATCTGTTTAAGAATATGAAAAAACAACACAAGTGCAAAGAGAAGGATTGAGCAAAATTACTTGGCAATCTATATCATCAAAAGGCAATGCATATCTCACTGTTCTACTGATAAACAGATGAGAATCTACTTCCTCGCGCTTCAACTTCACATACGTTGGCGCACTCCTGACTTGATCAACTTCATCTTCGTACCCATTTTCTTGGTTTTGAAGCCGAATATCATCCCCCAAACTAGCTTTCTCATCAACTTGTAGCTTGAGAACTTCATTATCAAATATTGGGATCTTGACTGTGAAAAGCGTGGGCGCAGACGCCTCTGTGCTCAATCCATTACCCATGTATGTAACGAGTTCATCCGTGCTACAAATCTCCGAGGAAGCAACATGTGAATCACGAGATATCTCCACCTTGGCATCAAGAAGATTCGCCCTAGATTTCTCATTTTGTTTCTCTCCAGTCGCTTTGGAATCAACAGGGCGACGTGGTTTATTTTTCCTGAGAGTAGCAACCCAACTTGGAGAGCTCCAGCATCTCTCCACTTGGAGCTCGACTCCTCGACTTACAAGTGGAGGAAACTCGCTCTCGTTCATCCAATCAACATCCACATTCTGCTCCTCCTCACTACTTTCCTCTTCACTATGTTTTTCAGAGTTATCTCGTTTCTCATCTTGATTATTGCTCAAAACCAACGAACCGAAAACTTCACACTCAGCCATCATATTACATCTTAAACAAACAGGAAGGATCAAAATCAGATATACTCACATTCAAATCATCGCTTACAAATTCAGAATCAAGTATACATACACATAATAACAAACGTTCAAATAATCCAAAGAAATTACAAAGAGAGCTTATATGTATAAGGAAAAGAAAGGCGCTAATTAATTTACCGAAACTGTAGACTACAAAGAAAGTAATGCATGAGAATCAATAAACATATTTAACGCAATTATATGATATCATCACATCAAAACTGCTAATTTACCGAAACTGTATTAGCAATGAGTTCGTTTACGGTGGCGGCGGCGGCGTAAGTTTAAGAATTAGTTTTCCTTCGCTGCTGCTGCGGCGGCGGCGGATTGAGGAGTCATATTAATGTTAAAATGTGTACTGGAATTGGAAAATATAATTTGTTAATAACTACTAAAAGTCCGAACTCCCAGGGATTGTTATCCAATTTATTATATAATAAAATAAAATTTCTATATATATCCAAAAGATTTTTAAGAATTTGTTTTCCTTCGAAGTTCGAATTGTATAGTACCACACTTTTTTCTCTTCTAAGCAGTCAATTATTCTATTGAATTGAATTAAAATGTTCTGTTTTTTGCACAAATAATTTATTGGCTTTATTTTGAACAAATATTTATTGCCTTTCCAATAGAGAAATTCCAACTCATGCATAATCGAGTAAAAAATCTTTGAATTTTTCTCCTCTCTTTATGGTAATCAAGCACGTCGATGGTTGAAAAAGCTCAACTTAAACTGACGTATAAAAACCAAAAATAAAATGGGTGACCACTCATTAATGGAGATTACATCAATCTTCAAACTAAATAGAAAATAGAGTTGAGATTATGCTTCAATTGGAAAGGAGATAGGAAATGAACAACCAATCGTATCATAGTATAACCCAATGGCAGTTTCCAAGCAACAACACCATTGAAATGTTTGTGTTCCATACAAATCAAGAAAACCTCTCACCTCTTACTATCAACCTGCCCTCTCTATATAAACTAAAACTCAAATAATATTCCATTGCTATAATCTAAACAAAGATGGTGATCCAAAACACGCGATCGTATTCGAGTCAGTTGAGGCAAAAGCGAATTAGTAGACTGGGGCTCGGCGCTTAAGAGCTACGTTGGAGAATACGCCTATGTTTCCCAGCCAGAAAAGAACTAAAATAATGAGGCTTGTGATGCCCACCCACATCCACTGCTGCAGTTTTTTCTTGTTTCTATTACGAAGGGGCGGCGGGATAGATTTTGCCTTACTCTGCTTTGGAGCCAACCAAGGTTTTTGAGATTTTTTCGCTGCTGCAGTAGTCGTGTCCTTCACGTCCATGTCCCTGCTAGTCTCTGTGGCGCTTTCAGAGCTTGCCGCTGTTTCACAATTGTTGTTGCTATCGTGAGCATCCGTTCCTGCAGCCTTCTTCCTTTCCTTCTTTCTCAGTCTCTTCTCTCTCTCCTGCATAATTCATAT
This sequence comes from Salvia sclarea, assembly GCA_036873715.1. NCBI lineage: Eukaryota > Viridiplantae > Streptophyta > Magnoliopsida > Lamiales > Lamiaceae > Salvia > Salvia sclarea. The sequence goes on along the minus strand of JAYJMF010000001.1, from coordinate 6,214,573 downwards.
TGTTATGCTAAGACATTTACTATAATAGAATGGGAAAAGGAATCCGAAAATTAGTTTTTTTTTTTTTACCTTTTCTCTCTGTTCTGCCTCCTTCTGTGTTTTCAGTTCTGCTCGTTGCTGCATCTTCTCTGCTTGTCGCTTCTTCCTTTCGCGTGCCTCATTAGCCTTTTCAAGTGCCTCCAAGCGACGTTGCTCTTTCAGCTTTGCTGCATCTTCCTCTCTTCTCTTTTCTTCTGCTTTCCTTATGGCCTCAATCTCTTCCTTTGACTTAATAGGCTCCTCATTGACGAGGTGGCTTCCACTATGAGTATCCAACCCATTTTCTTGTACGGTGATAGCAGGCACGCTCGCTACTTTCTGGTTCTTGGGTTCTGACACTTTCTTAGTTGATTTACTATCTACAGTTATATTTTCACTGGGTGCTTTTTGAATTAGCTCCACAGTTGGAATTTGTGGTGCTAGATCAACCTTCGCTGGTTTTGAGGACATCCTATGACCTCTCTCATCTGCATAACTGGGTATGGCAGGTGGCTCCTCGTCAGGTCCAAGTGAACGACAGTCCAAAGTCCCAAATCTCCTGACATTACTCCTTGCGTTGAACTTGATGTAGTCACTACGGAACTCAGGATTCATATTCCACAGTTCCATAAAACTTTCAACCTATAAAATCAAAATGCATGCAGAAAGTTAGGAGGCTTGACTGAAACATCGACTGCTAGGAGTTCAATTTCGATACTTGCCTGATTCATGCACAAGCGATAAAGTGCTTCCGTATCCCTGCTAAATGCAAAGTTGCTGGCAATAGTAGCATCATCCTTGTACTTGAAAAAGTATTTGCTCTGCAATTTCAGATATTTGATTACACTGAGTCACTTTTCAATTATTTTCACACAAAAACCAAGAAAAGAAGAAGATACAAAAAGTTATTCAATTCAGTCAAACTTCTCTTTGACAAAGTTTAACAAGAACCAATGCAACTAGCTATGCATTTCTCAGTTCCTGGTCTCCATACACCAGGCCAACATACTTATTACTTCACCTTCTAAAACAATTTTACAGACTAATCCCTCAAATTTCTTCAAATCATAAGCAACTTATGAACAGCTACAAATCATTCCATTTTCTTAATATAAACCACCAGAGCACAGAAATTGTTCTATTTCTATTTGTTCTTATCTATAGGAGGCTGTGGAGATTATTAAATTCCATCATCATTTGGTCTATATATTACCAAATTGATGTCCCTCTACTAAATTATTTTACATTTTCTTGTTACTAAATTTCAATAACTCCTAAATTTCACATATCAGTATTTGTTTGAGAAAACCTCTATCTCTTGTAAGAAGTAATGTTCGATATTTTTCAAGTTCATAACATTAAAATAATTCTAAAATGTAATTTGATCATAACAGAATTCATGATATTTCAGAGTTTGACTTCATTCTCCAAATACTACAACATAGCCAAAGTAGAATTTAAAAGCTGATAGTTTGTGGATGCATATGCCTTTCTAACAGTACAGGATTAAACCCTAATATATATTTCCATGATTAATCTTTCTGTGGCATTGTCTATACACAATGTACAAGCAATTTTCTCATACTAAAATAATTAAACAAGTCGGGATGCCCATTACCTTTTTTGAGAGTTCTTTTCTCAAATCCTGCCACTGAGCATATGCTTCTTGGCGGACATCATTGGCAGCTCTAAACTGAGCTTGAAGTTCCTTGACCTTTCTGTTTTCATCATCATATTTTTTACCAGCTTCTGCAGCAGTTGCTTCAGCCTTTACGACTCTACTTTTTAGAATATCAAGCTCTTTCCTTAAAATCTGCACATACCCAGTCCACATTAGAAACTCAAAATATATTAAGTCAACACGAGAGACATTTCCATTCTACTGAACTTATACCATAAAATAACTGTGCATATTACTTTCAATAAAGTTCAATCTTGTAATAAAGGAGAAGGGTTTAACTAAGGTTTATTAAACTTATTGCATATATGATGAGGTAACCAAACCTTTAAGCGCTCTTCAATCTCCTGTCTCTGCTCAAGAGCCTTCTTGATTTCATCTTGGCTACCCATGTTTGAAGACAGTTGTTCACGGAGTTGCTTCAGTTGCTTGATTTCACGAATAAATTGTTTTTCTTCCTTCAATGGAAGAGTCTCATGTTGTATCATATGTTCCATATTATGTATCTGCCGAAAAGTACAGTTCAATCATTCATAAAAGCAAATATTTAAATCCGAAAATGATGTCACTCACAGCATGCTCTTTCAATACATATAACTAGAACAATTACAATACAACATGCAAAGATGTGGGCAGGAGAATGCATACCTGGTTATCAATATCCTCAATAGATGACGCATTCTTTGCTTTGTTGATCACAGACTGAAGCGAATCTATCTCTGTGCGTTTTGACCTAACCAACTTCCGAGCACTCCTGCCTTCACTCTTGGCATACTCATAATCGATACCATGAATCTGACTGTTGGCCTGCTAAGTGAGAAACTCAATAATGTAAGTCTATAATTCTTGAAATCAAGTAACAGGGAAAGTAAAGACTAAAGAAAAAATATGTCTTACTCTTTTCTCTTGGATTTGAAGTTGAATAGCATCCCTAAGTCTCGTCTTCTCATCAACTTGAAGCTTTGCAAGTCTGATTTGTTCTCGAAGAGCTTCATCGTCAAATCTTGGCGTCCTAATCAAAAAGTTGAATGGCTTTGTTTTAGTCTTGATACTTTTGTCTTCTCCATCAGTAGTACTCGTAGTGGATACCCCTGCTGAAGGCATGGAGGTTTCTTCATTCTGAGAACTCTCAGTATTCTCCTTCTCTTGCACCAACAGGTTCTCAGCAGCACCTTCCAGTGGATCTGCCGCGTCTTCAACACCATCTACCTCCAACTCAAGGTTCGCCAAACCTTCTGAATCAGCATTACAGCTATCAGAAGTCTCTTCTCTACAAGAGACAGTCTCATCAGTCTTTGCTCCACTGATTATTGCAGAAAAGTCAGGAACATGACCATCAGATTCCAATTTCACATCAAGTGGTTCTGGTGAGCTGTCGCCAACTTCTGATTTCCTACTTGAGACTTTAGATTCAGAATGGGCCTCGCCACCTTCAAAAGCTATTTCCTTTTCTGAAACCACCATGTCAAGCACATGGTCAGATCCTGAGCTTGCCTTCTCTAAAGTACACCTTATCTCACTGTCATGACAAGGAACTACTTGCTCAATGATTTGTGATTCTGGACCAACATCACAAGGAGAATAGAGCTTTCCAATTTCTTCAACATCAGAGACTTCAATTTCACTTTGAGGTGCATGAGTATCTGGCGTTGGATAGCTTTGAGTTTGGACCTCAGTCAAGGTTTCAGATGGCATAGTATCCTCAGATGCTTCACAGCCATCAGGTTGTTCTTGAGATCCTTCAGGATATTGAGCACCACTTTCAACTTCAGAAGTAGATGAGTCCTCTTTCTTTCCTTCTACAACCAACTCACTAGTAGTTTGAACATGAGAATCAGTACTACTCACCACAGGCTGCTGCTGTGATTCTTCTTGACATTGAAGAGCATCTTCAACTTCAAAGACAGATGAGTCTTCGTTTTTTTCTTCCAAAACCAACTCACAAGTAGTTAGCACTTGAGTATCAGTACTACTCACAACAGGTTGTTCCTGAGATTCTTCATGATATTGAATACCATCTTGAACTTCAGATACAGACGAGTCTACATTTTTTTCTTCTAAAACCATGTCACAAGCAGTTAGCACTTGAGAATCGATACTGCTTGCCAGAGGTTGCTCCTCTGATTCTTCATGATATAGAGCATCATTTTCAACTTCAGATACAGATGACTCTTTGTTTTCTTCTAAAACCAAGTCACAAGTAGTTAGCACTTGAGAATCAGTACTGCTTACGACTAGTAGTTCCTTTGATTCTTCAGGATATTGAGCACCATCTTCAACTTCAGATACAGATAAGTCCTCATTGTTTTCTTCTAAAACCAAGTCACAAGTAGTTTGCACATGAAAATCAGTACTACTCACCACAGGTTTTGATTCGTCGGTCTCTCCCATCATGTCTTGAGCAATGTTGTTAACCCCAGAGTCACCCTGTTGATTTTCAAGTACAACCGAGCACAAATCGGTCTTTGCCTCCTCCTCCTCCTCCTCCTCCACAAGGATCTTGTCCCCATTCTGAACTGAAAATGACTCTGAATCCAAACCCAGGGAAGTTGATGTAGAAACTTCATGTTCTGCAACTTCTCTGGTCGGTTTTGCTTCATTTTCAGCCTCCACACACACATTTTGCAAGTCATGCTCATCTTTATCCACAACCACATCTTGAGATATTTGCTGTTCCAATTCCTCAATTACACTTGTGTTACTTTGATTCTCACCATCATTGGGACTACGGGAACTATTGATGTTCAAAACAATATTATGTGATTCTCTATTCTCTTCTATCTCTGCTAGTGCTACTAACCCTAAAGCCCCAACTTGAGATTCCTGATTCTCAACAGGACAAGGAGGGGACTCTGCTATTGCAACACCATCAAAATTCTCTTGTTCACCATCTCCCACGCCCTCAAATTCTCCATTTTGATCAACAGCCTTCTCTACCTCGGCTTCTGGCATGCTCTCAGATTTTACATTTAAATCTTCGACTTGTTCAACATTAGCTTCTGCCACACTTCCAGGTTTCCCAGTATGCAGCTCCTGAGGATCAGCAACAGAAACTTGGAACCCCTCAGCTTTTGCCAAGCTTTTAGTTATTCCATCTGAATCCTCAAGTTTAAGTTCAGCTTCTGGCGAACTTACAATTTTAAAAGTATTCAACTTCCCAGAATCAGCAACAGAAACTTGGACCGCCTCTCCATCCTCTTGGGAACTCTCATGCTTGCAGGTACTATAATTTACTAGGTGAGAGTCCCCGTTGCTCAGCTCAACCTCCCCATTCTCCCCCTCAATCAGGTGCTGAGCTTCCTCACTAACTTCACCAAGTTTATCATTTTGGGAATCCTCAGGTTGAGGCGGAAGAGTAGAACCCCCAACAGCCACACCCTTGTCATCGAGTGCACCATCAGGGAGGCCATCAGCCCCAGTAACAAAAACATATGAGTTGTCAAGATCATTGGCTTGGTTATGGTGGTTGGTCCCGTTGCTGTCAGGCTTGGGTAGATCCTGGTAAGAGCTCATATCCAGCCCACATTTCTCCTCAATTGCAACCATCTTAGACGCCTCCTTTGAAACCTCCGTTTCGGCCATTATTTTCTGAATTTCCCAATTCTAGATCAGAATCAACAGTAAAAGGAAAATACATAATCAAACAGCTCTAAAATATTACAAATGCAAAAGTATTCAAGAATCAAGATCTAACTTATATTAAAATAAGTCCCAGAAATAAGAAATCTAACCAGAAGAAAAGTAAAAACTGAGATTGCAACACTTATTTGTTTAATTTTTCTCTCTCCATCTTGAAAAATACTGACGCGGACGCTCCTGCATTATGGGTTTTGACCTTTTACTCTCTTTCGTTTTTGATTTTTACCTTCACCATTGCTCAGTAATTGATGGCAAGATGTTAATCGCGAAAGATAAAAGGAAATAATATCCTGAAGGCTATTGTAAATATTCCAGCTGGCTTTTTACGGTGAAGGAAATAGATCTTTTAGAGGAAAAGTAAAATGTTGAGAAAAATGCTTTAATTCTATTATTTTTTAATTGGATGATGTAATTAAATATTGATACCTGTCTAACTTTATCCGTCTTCATCCAACAAGCCTAAAACATAGTACTATCAATCTACCCAAAAACCTAATCTTGACGGCAATTATAAAATTTGTAACAAAAATCATACGGAGTAACTTCTTTTTTTTTCGCACGCCAATTAATTACTGTATATCACATTAAATAGTAATAAGATCGAAGCAATATACTATATAGAGCGCATACACATGTACAAATATTTTGTAATTGTAACCGACGCATCATAATTGTAGACTTTGAACAGTTCGCAATATTCTTTTTCCTTCAAACAAATCTCAATTTACTCTATATCTCTTAGCGAAATTAATTTCAGCAAATTTCTCAGAAGTAGTACAGAGCCCAGATCTTCAAAGTTCCAAATTTTAGCATAATACGCAAATTTTTCCTTCAATTGATTAAAGTTATGATATTTTCTTTTGAAATTTTCACTTTTGAATTCCTTCAGTCGGTACAAATTTTCCTTCACAGGCACATATTCAAATGGAAAGAGTAAACTCAAATTAACACACACATGGGTTGAGATAAGCATGAGTAATGGTGACGTTACTGGAAAGGGGTTGAGTACCCAGAAACAAGGTGGACCTTAGTACTAATTTCGTTCTATCGTGGTCCATAACTGATAAAATAAGAACTAGAAAAAGACTAATCTTTTTTGCGTTTCTAGTTTTTCACACGCAAATGCCAGCATTAACTTTATCATTCCACAAAAATATAACTTAATGAATTAAGAAATCCGCACCTTATACGCACTAATCTAATAAATAAATACTTTAGCAAGAATTGATTTTATACACGCAAAAAATAATTCTTAAATACTATATCGCAATAAACACAATTATACGAGTACTCTGTGATGTAGCTAATGGAAAAAGGGTATATTGTCATTCCAACTGGTTCATCCTATTTGATCCACGTTTCGTTTTAATAAATATTTCAACTTACGTGTTTCTCTCAGAACTACTAATTCCAAAAAAAATTAGGTTTCAAGAGAATTAGAGATTAGATCGGGATGGGTTAATTAGCATTAAATGACGGATATTCACAGTCAAGCCTGCCCTCCAATTCAACACCTAATTTATACCTCAACATAAATCAAAATTCTAGCAGCCCCTCCTAGGCTCCTACTACTTGCCAACCAACTAAAAAGGAAAAAAGAAAAGGAAATGCAAAGAGTGCAGGCAGTATGTGGGCCCCCAGCATTTCACGAGGTTTCTCCACCGCCAGTACTACCATCTGTTTATGTTAGTAATAAAATACCCATGACTTGAGATTTGGTCAAAGAACGAAAAAACTAATTCAATTTATTAACAACTTTTAAAGCTAATCAACTTTACATAATCTGCATTTTATGCTACATTCTAAACCGGCAGAATTCCTCTAATATTACAATAAATACACAAATTTCTCACTTTGACAAAATTGAAGATATATTACTTTATCGATTACGCGTTTTTGGATTACTTAAGGTCTCCCTTTTTAACGGAAAGGCTTCAAATCCACGGGCCACGGCCCACCAAATTATTAATTACTGTTTCCTGCTTTTCTATCATCCTAGAAAACCCTCCGGCATAGGCGTAGATGATGCCAAATTTAGAAGAAAATAAGACGATTATGATGATAGATACATCATACAAAAACGAAAGCCAGTGATACCAAAACGAAGACTGTTACCATAGGTTTTGTTTTCCCCTTTCTGTTCAGCTATAGATAAATAAGCACAAATTCACATTCATAAAAAAGGCTCTGATCATCAACGAAGGCGAGATCATTCACATACGCAAGCAAATCACAGCATTCAACTCACAATTCAGACCTAATTCAAACCAAACAGCAAAAAAAAAAAAAAAAAAACACAAACACATAGTAAACACTGCAATTCGGAGATATGCATGAATCGGCGGATGCAAAAGAGAACAAAATTGACTCACTGCGAAATGCACGATCCCAGCGCGAAGAATCCAGATCCGACGGAGAACTCCAATGCGCAGATCACGATCCGCGAAACAGGACCGACAATGGCGATTGCAGAAATTCGAATTCGGATTCAGTATAATTTACACACAAAAATCCAATGCGCAATCAATCAATCGATCAATCTCCTCCTCCGCCTCTCCACAAACGCACACGACGATTGCACACACACGCGCGCGCGCCGGCGTCGTTTCGTGTGTGAAGAAGGTGTGTGAAATATGTGAAATGATGGGTTTGGCGGTGTGAAGGGAAGGAAGGAAGGAGGTGTCCGAAACTAGATCTGTTACAGTTATAAATAGGGATTTTTATGGCTGCCTTTTACTTGCTTACATTCACTTTCTTTTTCTTTTTTTCTCCCCTTTTTACTTCTTTTTTTTTTTCTTTGTCGCTAATTGTGAATAGATGTGTGGAAATTTCACTACACCAAACTTAATTTCAAATTTTCAATTATCGTTTCCTAATTGACTTTTCTTTCTCTCTTCTCTCCCCCTTGTGTAAGAGAAAAGCAATAATGCGGTGTTTATTTATATTAAATTAAATATTTGATTATAAATTTAAAATCGAGATCTAAGTGAAAATAATATTCCACAATCTAAATAGGGAGATTTGAGAAAAATCAAACAACCATGGATCGTGGGGGAGGAGAGGGCTCCTTAAGTCAAAAGTTGAGTTTAGAAGAATCTATGGTGAATTTATTATAATTTGATCAATATTGTAAATTATGTGTATGTTCTAATTTTTATGATGGAAGAAGTATTGTATGTGCAGAATTCTAAAATTGTGTCAGTTATATATATAAAAAATCTGAATATCAAGGCAATTGTATTTAATTTATTTATTTATATTCTTCATCTTTTTTTCTTTAAATGTTATTGCTAATGGCTCAAACTCTATTAAATCATGTGTTGATATATAGTTATTGTTAATAATTCATATCTAAATTCATGTAGGTGCTTTGAAGTTTAGGCCGTTTCTGTTTCGCGTTTTGTTTTCTTTTCTCAATCGAGCACCTTTTTGTAACAATTATTATAACCAAATTGTGGTCGCAAATAATGGATTTATATGTCAAATATATTGAATATTTTTCTATAAAACAATAAACATAACAATATTCTTTAATTTTCAATAGAAAAAATTACCAAATAAATCATGAGCTATATTGCAAAATGCAATTATAACACCGTTTTTTGGATCTTGGCAATTAAATGTTTGAATTATCAGTTTTTTTGCAATTGAGACACAAGCCAATTTTCTGGTGGGGAAATTCTGATTATTTTACCTACGAGGACTTAAAAATTCAATGTCTAATGACGTTGTTTCTTCACAAAAAACGGTGATGAGTCAGATTGCGTGAGCCTCAATTGCAAAAAGTTGGGCGCTCAAGTATTTAATTGTCAAGATCCAAAAGCTGCGTTATAATTATATTTTGGGGTATGGATCATTATTTAAAAAATATAAGAGAATCATGTATTATCGAACATGCTTACATGCTCAATATTCATGAACTATCAAATAAATGTGATTTGAGTCGCATATATAGAGAAAGGCTTTAATTTTAGTACTAGTTGCTAATACAACAATGAAAGAGAAACACATACACACATCAAGAGCTAAAATAAGAATGATCAGTTGTTAATTAACCAAATTATATTTGAGTTATTTTTAGGGGTACATTGAGTTTTATTTAAGAATTACTGAGAATAGTGAAAGAGGAAATGAATGTGTCGGCAAGAGGTATGAGAAACTATTTCAAAACATGTATTGATGTAGTACAACTATCTCATTCTTAACTAATTAAATAATTAGTTACAGGAAAAGAAGCATAGTTGTGATTTTTGTATACATTGACTTAGAAACGGTGTTTGAATATGTGCACTTGGGATTTTTGTTTTTAATCACATTTTCTTCTAGTACTTTGATCTCTTGAATTTTATAAATTATTAAATACAATTCCTTTATCCATGCTTTATTTATTTGTTTACATATAATCTGGTTTCTTTTAATTAATAATTAGTTATGGAGGCATATAAGCAGAGATAACTATTAAAATACTAAAGATAAAAATTAACTCGTTAAAAAATAGTCTTAACGCTCGTGAAACGAGCGTCAACTCGTGAAATAAAGGTTAGCTCGTGAAAGTGAGTGTAAAAATATCATTTCAAGAGAGTCAACTCGTAAAATGCAATGCTTTTACATTTTATTTTTTTATTTTTATTAATGAGTCAGATTTTATCTTTATTGTATTAAAATGACTATTTTGATACATTTTTCCCTCCATAATATAAATATTTTATGTTTCAATTAACAGGAATAATGTATCAACCAGGATGAATTATAACGTGACACGAAAAATTCATACTAAAACAATAAAATTATAGCCAGCTCATGTGGATCCAATTAATTCATACTAAAACAATAAAATTATAACGTGACACGAAAAATTGTGGGATAGGAATATAAAGCGATATATGAATTGATGTATACTTATCCATTTGTGAACTAATTAAGAAACTTTGGTAGTAGATAAGAGGTGGTTCAGATCAGTTTTCCCAAATCAAATCAAATAGTAGTAGCAATTTTTTAATTAAAGCCAGCTCATGTGGATCCAATTAAGTAAATTCGGCACTACATGCGCATGCTAGTGAAGGCCCAGCTCACATTTAGGGCCATATTATATTTTTATTTCTATATATTTTTTATAGTGCCAAAGTTTTAGATATTACTCACTAATTAATTTAACCAGACATCCCTGAGTTATGCTATAATTGCAACAAACATCATGTGTTCAAAAAAGACAAGGACGAAAATCAAATTAAATATTTAATTTTTAAGAATAGGACTTTTACCTAACTATAGGATTTCATGCAATGCTATCAAATTAAGGCAGACATCAATAAAATGTATGGAAAATATAGTCTTCTTCTTTTAGGCTTTTACTCCTTTGGGCTATGAATATTTGAGGTAGTTTGACTTTTAGCTTCCTATATTTATGAATCGGTTTTAAATATTTACGTATTGCAATTCATGAGAATATTCTTGCAATGCATTCACTACTATACACCATTTCATTGTATTCGCATGCGCAAATTCTTGAAATGGTGTTTTTATACTTTATTTTACGAATTCGCACATGCAAATTTGTGAAATGTGTGTAAAATTCACAATTTCACGAATTCGCATGTGCAAATTCGTGAAATGGAAGACTATTTTTTATCTTTTTATATTTACAGGCTAATTTTTATTTTTACTATCTTAAAATGGTTATTTTAATAATTATCTCTAAATTTTAATATGTTCCATAAACTTTATAATATCTCTTATGACAACTATGTATTTGTAACAAAAATTATGTTTTACTAAATTTAAATGTACAAATTAATTCAAAATAATTTTTAATAAAAAAAATAACAAGAAATATATCACCCGTGCATCGCACGGGTACAACACTAGTACTTCGTAAAAGCATACCTATTTGCCATTTTAATCAATACTTTATTATACCGTCAAGAAAGAGCAAATTTTTCCTTTTCTTTTGTAACGAGAGGAAATTCATAACTGATATGCGTATATGTATTTTTGCAGTTAAAAAAAACATAGGAACAAAAAAAAATAAAAAATTGCAGTGTGTAAGTTACGTGAGCGATTTAAAATGATATTTTGAATGATCGATCATTTTATGATACTTATTTTGTTTCTTTCAAATATAAGATGTTTTGTCGAACACCCATTGTCCAATATACATTATACGAACATATTTATGTGATCATGTACACTTTCAAATTTCAAGTATAGAATATGTACGTGTAGTTGTATACAACACATAGTCATAATATATGTGTACATATTATTAGTTTAAATTAACCTTCATCACATTATTTATAAACTATATTGTAGGAATTAAAATTTTATACTATTATAAATATATTTATAATGGTAAAATTTTGTGTCCCTAGAAAAATACGACTACATGAATGGAGATCAAAGAGAAATAGTGGGAAAAATATGCTCCTAAAAAATATTAGTGGTTTGGGTTGGAATGCACGTCTATAAGAAATCACAGCCGCCCAACTCTTTCGATAAATATAACAACCTAGAAGTCATCACCCCGAATCCCCGATCGACCGGATTATCCTATTCTTTAATCTTTGATTACTATAATTCATATATTCGAGCTATTTAGATGACATCATTTCTCTATTGATAATTGGCTTGAACGTTGGAGACTCTTCCATCGATACCCCATGAGTACTCCTATAAGGGCTCTATGTGTTCTCTGGTCTTTAGATAGCTAGTGCCAATCGATCCGAACATATCCATTATCTGTTCCATAATCGTTGCATTTATCACCAATAACATTTTACCAGATAATAGATTTATATATTACATATATTTTAATATACTTTCTATCAAATATGATGATATGTTATATAAATAAAGTACTGTAACTTGGTGGGCTTAATAAGCTCATTGACTTGGGCTACTCATTTTCACAAGCTTTAGATTCTTATGATGGTGGTGGTTTTCATGGGCCATTATCTTGGGCTCCTCATTTTTTACAAGCTTTCAATTCTCAATTTTAGGTGAGTTTAAACAATGTGTGCCTACTCTTAAAAAAAAAAAAAACAAAGAGCAATTTGTCAAGAAATAAATCATAGGAACCAAAAATATTATAAGGATATAAATAATACTGTAAAGCATAAATTATGAAAATGAGTCAATGCCATAAGTATTTTATGGTTTTATTTTATTTCAAATAATAATTTTAATAAATTTTGCTGTAATTCAAAGAGCAGTATCGTTGCTATAAAATTACAGTAATGTAAAAAAACACAAGTAATAATCACCCAACAAAATAATTCAAAAATTTGATAAATTCAAACAAAAGAAAAATCATACTACTACCTAATATAACTATTTTGATATTGGAGAAAATGTATAAAAATAACCATTTTAAGATAGTAAAGATAAAATTTGGCATGTTAATATAAAAAGATAAAAAATAGCCTCTTATTTCACGAATTTGCACATTGAAATTCGTGAAATGGTGTTTTTACACTCTATTTCACGAGTTGCACATGCAAATTCGTGAATTGGTGTGTAAAATGCATCATTTCACGAATCCACATCTGCAAATTCGTGACATGGTATTTTTACACTTCATTTCACGAATTCGTCCATGCATATTCGTGAAATGTGTGAAAAATTCAGACATGTGTAAATTCGTGAAATAAGAGGCTATATTTTATCTTTTATATTTACAGGCCAAAATTTATTTTTACTATCTTAAAATGGTTATTTTAATAGTTGCCTCTATTTAATTTTTTTTTTTTTGCTATAAATATTAGTTATGATATATTATGTAATAATAAATTTTTATTTTACAAAAAAAAGTTATTAAAACAATCGAAATTCGTAGTGGCACACGAAGAATTTGGCACAGAGGATCCCATCCCAACATAAACGCAATGTTAAGCCCGTTATTTACGGAGTACTCTTTTAATTTCGAGATAAACATTTGTACAAAAGATCAGACAAGGTTAGTTCTTTATTTATTTCATTTTTATTTTTTATTCTAAAATATTACTAAAAGAAATACACTTATAAACTAATTTTCAAGCTGGTAATTGAAAAAAAACAACTTATTAATTGGATCCGAGGTGAAACATTTTATAAATAATGTTAATATGTTTCTTGAAATGTTTCAAAAGTGAGCATCACCTTTTGAATTGCGGTAAATTAGCTGCTTCTTTTTCGACCACTCAAAACTGAAGAGTACATGTACAAAAAAATATACTAATAAATAATAATAGGATCTTTAGACTAAAATTTGTAATAAATCAATGTCAAAACATGATTTGAGTGGTCGAATTTTTTTGGTGTCTAACATGCATGCTACAGATAGACCTCATTAAAACGCTTCAACAGTTTACTTAAAATTAAAATGAGTCAAAGTATAAGAAATTTCAATTTAGAATGCCTCGAGCATGTTATATATTGATTTTCTAAGTTTGGTTACATGCTATGTACATGAACGTTGAACTATCTGATACACACCGTGTAGCGATTGATGATCACCACGAACACAAAAAGAGAACATATTATTTTAATCTTTAGTAATGTAGTCCTTTTCAAGTTTACGAAATTGAATTATATGCAATTTGCGATCGCATTATTTGGATCTTAAACTAAATCAGATCAAACCTAAATTCTAATTGAAAAAAATAATGAGGATTTAATTTAGTCAGCGAATTAAGAGTATAATTTTATGGCTGAAAACTAATTAGACTACGCATAATCTTCGTTGATTATGTCACCCAAATATAGGACATTACAAATAGATATTGGGAAAAGATAAATGTACATACTATGTACATACATAATTGGATGTTTTAGTCATTCTCCATCATTTTCGAAAGTTCGAGCAAATATTGCATTTATATTGGATTGTAAGTTTACAAGATTGACCTCTCACGTAATTAAGGAAGGGATACTACTATTTTCTTTGCAATTTAAACAAGAACATTAATTCATAATTTCCTTTGTAGTCTTTCTTTCTACAAATTAGGAATGTTTGACCAAATTAAAAAGCAAAAGGAGTCGAATTAAATAAGCATGAGAGCATCTCCAATGGATGCTTTAAAATAGAGTTTAGTGCTATTTTGGAGTAAAAAATCTCCAATCATACTCTAAATCTTTACTCTATTATGGAGATCTCATTATCTTGCTTCAAATATAGACAGCTACTGTAGCTACTCTATCTATTTTTTTTTCTTTATTTCAAATATTTGTTTTGTTTTTTAGTAAAAAATTCTCCAACCATACTCTAAAATCTAAATCTTAACATATGTTTTGTTTTTTGATTTTATGTAAGTCTTAATTATGTTTTATTTTATGTAAGTTTGTACTATGTTTTAATTTGTGTGTGTTTATATTTTATTTTGTATTAATAAAATATTAAATTTTATTAATTATTTTTTTTGTTTTAAGTTTGAATCAAATTTAATTAGAAAATAATGAAGTTGAATAATTAAAAAAGAATATTCTTTTTATACTGTAAAATAGAGTAGATGATTGGGAACAAATTACTGTTTTCGCTGTAAAATAGAGATAGAGTTGTTGTATTATTAATCAAACTGTTGGAGATGGCCTTAGCTATACCAAATTAAATACATGGAAAACTGCCAGACAAATCACGTGTTATAACCCAAAATATAATTACAGCACTTTTTTTGGATTTTGGCGATTACATTCTCGAACTTTCAATTTTTTTGTAATTGGATTTCAAGCTATTTTTTCGTCGGATAAAAATCTGAACTCAATATTATTTTTTCTTATATGAATTTAAAAATTTAATCAAACAGCGTGATTTTCAAATTCTACATCTTCATTTACACAAACTACTATTTCACATTTTAAAATTAGAAGATAGTAACATTAATAAAGTTTCATACATCACACGTATAAATTATTAATAGAAGCTTCTTCATTACATGAAATATTCATTGGGCTTTACACATACAAATAAATTAGCTCATTTATTTCATTTTCTGGTCTTGGGCTTTCATTGTTGAGCCTAGTTGGAAGTTTCGAACTCTGGGCCCATATTTATTGAAATCAGTATATTGAATTGAAACAAAATTAATTCCACTTTTAGAAACATTTTTAGTGCAATACAATTAGATGAAAAAAATTTGGATGGCTCCTTTTGATTTTATTTTCGTAGTATTAAAATAATAGTAACAAAATTTTATTCACATCCATAGAATTTAATAACTTCCACCAACTAAAAGAAAATTGAAGTTCCGAATCTTCCGATCATATAAGATTCATTTAAAAGTTTATTCAGCTAAAACTCGAAAAATAATTAATAAGAAAGAGTTATTCAAGTATGATTAATTAATTAATTAAATTGATACAAAAGTACCCAATTAAGAAACTACAAACCTCAGGTCATATATATTTACGTGAATTTTGGAGATAGTGGATAAGTCACGTGCATTAATCTTGACTCAAAAACCCCAGTAAACATTTAGCTGGCAAAGTCATAGTAATTAAATAAACTATTAGTAATTTAGGGATAATTTAATAAAATATTAGTGTAGATAAGTAGTGGGATGCCGATTTATATTGTTTTTATTCTTGTAATTTTGTTTTAGTGACAATGTCAAAAGGTGTGGCGATGGTCGCTTGCGTATCCCATTGTAGATAAGTCCGAATTTATTTATTGATTTATTTATTTATTTATTATATGTTATATGAATTATATATATCAAAGTACATGAAATGCACGGAATTCTTGAGTTATTATATGATAACATATGGAGTAAATAATAATAACAAAATAAATGTGAACCGGAAAGAATAAATAAATACTAATATCTACAGCTGAACTGATCGATGTTGCTTTCAAATTTTTTGTTCCTTTCAGAAAATCGATCCATTATATTCATTACTGAATTATACTTAAATTTATTATTTTGCACGCACATATATATCTGTTCCCTCTCTATATTTAAGTTCCCTCTATATATATTTTTTAATCTTATTAGTTGTTGAGATAAGTGCATACATACAACTAATATCAAATTTTAAAAATACTAGAATAACGAGAAAATAAATAAAATGTCACAATTGTACTGTACATTCAAATTTTAAAATGGGGTATTTACTACGACAGTTGTTAAAAAATAAGGGAGTAAAAGCATATCGATATTAACCACTCTAAAACGTCACTATTTTCTTTTAATAATTTTTTATTAATATAAATATTTTGCGCAAGAATTAGTTTACATTACCAATAATTAACACCGGAGACAATGTCGCACCAACTTAAATATTATTAAAAAAAAAAAAAAAACTAGTATTATGTTTTTCATTTACTCTAGATAAAAATGAAAATAAAACCATATAAATTTTCACATACTTATTCCTCAAAACTAGTTTATTTTATTCCTTCAAATAAAATAATTTATGCGCCGTTGATTCACAGTCATTGGATTCGGTCGCCACGAAAAGCATGTGACGACGCCGTTGCTTTTGCAAACGTCACGCCACCTCACGCTTATCTCATGCACCTTCACGGTCCACGGCCGTCCGATTTTCAGATGCTCTCACAGCCGTTGATCTTTTCCTCCTTCCAAAAAGTCAACATCTCGTGCTCGGTCTCTCACGCGCCTAGCATCAACGTGTGGCCCAGACGCTCCATAATGTGCAAACCACCAAAAATTCGAATATTTCCTATTGTAAATTGAAATAGTCACTAACTTCATATTCCCTCCGCCCCGCCGAAGTTGTTACGTTTACTTTTTAAGACACCTTTATCACCCACACAACTTTAAATAATAGATATTCATATCATCACTTTACAATATTACTTTTCAGCTCTCCTAAAACTCCGTACCCAAAAGAAACGTAACAATTTCGGCGGGACGGAGGGAGTATTTGCCCATATTTACCTGTCGGTGATGTGGTAATGTTGTGTTGTTGGTTAAATTGTAGGATGAAAAATATTTATATGTCCTGAATCAATCTTCCGCTTTGTATATAGGGTGTCGCTTTGCACACGGGGAAAATCATTTCGTGTGTATATGGTTTTTAAGAGCGATACTATGTAATCCAAAAATTCAGCCGTGTAATATAATATGTATAAATCACGTAAATGTGTGTCTTCTTTTACATTTCTGTCCCTTAATTGCTCAATATTCATATGTCGTTCCAACAAAAAATAACAAACTTTATGTTTAAAGACAATTGTAATAAGAGTAAATGTATAAAAATAATTAAATAACCATTTTAAGATAGTAAAGATAAAAATTAACCTGTAAATATAAAAAAGATAAAAAAAACCCTCTCATTTCACGAATTGACCACAATTTCACGAGTTGATTTTCGTGAAATGGTGATTTTACACTTCATTACACGAGTTGCACATGTAAATTCGTGAAATGTGTGTAAAATTCTTCATTTCACGAATTCTTCTGTGCAAATTCGTGAAATGAAAGGCTATTATTTATCTTTTTATATTTACGGTCCAATTTTTATGTTTTCCATTGTCTCATTCTAATAATCACATAAAAACACTCCCTATTTCCAATTATATAAGCTCATTTTCCCTATTTAGATATCCCAAATATATAGATTTCTTCTTCACAAAAATAAAGGTCTTTTTATTTCGTTACTAGTATGACTCCATAATCTGATTTACATTAGTTTATTTTCTATAGTTTTTATTTTCAATGTTTTTTCTTGTCATTATAAAAATCCTAATCAATCTATATAATTGAGACAGAGGAGATGTAATTTTATTTCAATGTGATTATATATTAATCAAACAAAAAATATGCATCTAACATATACATATACTACGAAACAAATATATGCATATAACAAAATAGAACTATGCGTGTAACAAAATAGAAATACGCATGCATGGATCGCACGATGCAAACATCGAATTCGTATTTTAGTTTATTTATTTTCGGAAATAGAAAAACTTATGATTAAAAAGTGGTGTGCATTGAGCATAGGCTAAGTCCCCACAGAACAAAAATAATTTAGTTGGGAAAGAATAAGGTGGTGCTTTCATAAGTGAATTCATCGATCAAGTGTTTATATACATATATACCAAATTCGTAACGCATCATATGCTGCCTAGCTAAGTCCACTTATATTATCATTTTTTATTCTACTATATTTTATTGCAAAATGATAATTAATATTGAATATGTGGCGAAGAATAATTTTTTGTCACCATCCCAATAATATAAGGCACTAGCTAGAATATGTGTACGTAACGTACGTACACATATAATATTTAAAATCATCTAAAAGAATAAAAATTTAAGGAAAGAGGTTAAATAGAAACACGAAAATAAATTATACGACACGGACGAGACACTGAAAAAAAATAAACGAGGGTCATTTAATTAAAGTGCCTAATCTCCAATTTGTCACATTTATTCAATTATAATGATAGTCTCCTTTCTAACTTCTAAGTTGCATCAATCATACCATTCATACGATATTTTTTCTTTTTTTAACTAAAACCCATCTAACTTAGATAAAAAAGTCTCGTAGTGTATATCAATTACACGTACATTCGAAAGACTTAGTCGAGGGGACAAACGAATTAAAAATAATACTTTTAAAAGAAAATTGGAATTATGTTTCATTTTCTAATTCGGATCGTTTCATTTAAAATGGTCTACTTATTTAATTATGTAAGAATCCTTGTAGACCATGTACCTTTTAAACCATATTCATTTAATGATATACCATTTTATTTCGATTTTATCATTTTACTAAATAACCCTACCCAAAAGAAATGAGACGTTTCGTAAGACAAAGGGACTAACAGATTTATGAAGCAAAATAATAGAATTATATACACTATTAAATTAAGTGATAGTGCTAAGAGTGTGTAATTTTTGTTATTTTAACGTTCGGTAATAACGTGTGCACATTTTTAGTTGGGATACAAAGTCCGTGTAATCTAACACATAATCTAACATATCCCAACTCAATATTTACAAATAAAAACACAACAACCTCACATTTATAATTCAACCCAGCAATATAATTCATTGATCCACTAACGTTTTATCGAAATTTACACTGTTAACAGAATGAAACACTCTTTAAGGACACGGGGACTATTATTATATATCTAAAACACAACGCATAATGTATTTAAGAAAATGAATTCTTTTTATTAATCCGATAGTGTTTTTTCACCTATCCCATACATAACATTTACTAAAGTACTCCCTTCGTCCCATTCTTCTTGTCTCGCTTTCTTTATTGGGCCGTCTCATTCTTCTTGTCTCATTTCCTTTTTTGGCAAAAATTTACACACAAAAAGCATGTGGACCCCATATGTACTATACTTTCTCATACTCATCAACTTCACTTTCTTAATCTCTGTGCCCAAAGAAAGGGAACAAGAAGAATGTGACAGAGGAAGTATCTAAAAATTATAGTTAACCACGAATTGAAAATTCCTTTTTGGCTTAAATAAAATAAAATTAAATTAAATAAAAAGCATCGAGTGTAAAATACGCAGTTAGATTTGGAGAGGCGCACCCGCCCACGTGGCCTTGCCTCGATATCTCTTTTGTCGGCAGCCCCACAATAAAACCGCGTTGACTTTCCCCCCCAATCACCAACCCCCCTTTGACATTTCCAAAGTCAACCCACCCAAAATTGTTACCACATTTTCCTTCTCTACACAAGGGCCAAAAACCCAAAAATGAGCAATTAAAAAATCCTCCCAAAAATCTCCCTCTTCCCAAAAAAGCAATACCACACTTTCTCCATCTCTATAAATAAAAATTACTCTCCACTTTTTTTTTTTTTTTAATAAAATTAACATCCATTTTCCATTCCCCTCTCTCTTTCTCTTTCTCCACACCTCTCCAAAGTCAACCCAAAATTGTTACCACATTTTCATCTACACAAGGTCCCAAAACACAAAAATGAGCAAAATCCTCCCCAAAATCCCCCCTTTCTCTCTCCAAAAAGCAATACTACACTTTCTCTATCTCTCTCTATATAAATAAAATACATTTCCTATTTCTCCACTTCTTTTAAAAAAAAAAAAAACAACATCCATTCCCATTTCCATTTCCCATTCCCTCTCTCTCTCTCCAAAGTCAACCCCAAAATTGTTACCACATTTTCCTCCACATAAAGGCCAAAAACCCCAAAAATGAGCAAAATCCTCCCAAAAATCTCCCTCTCCCCAAAAAGCAATACTACACTTTCTCTCTCCCTCTCTCTCTCTAAATAGAAATTATAAAATACATATCCCATTTCTCCACTTCTTTTAAAAAAACCATTCATTTCCATTTTTCCATTCCCCTCTCTCTCTCTCCCCTAAAAAAGTCAGCGCCTCCTTTTGTCTCTACACACCACATCAAAAAAAACCAACAAAAAAAAAAAAGTTTTGAAGAAGAAGAAGAAGAAGAAGAAATGGAAGAAGATTGGGATCTCCACGCCGTGGTAAGAAGCTGCTCCTCCTCCGCCGCCACCACCGCCACCACCTCCACCGCCGCAGCCGCCGCCCAAAATTTCAGCAGCTTAGAGCAAGACTGCAGCTTTAATTATTTATCTAGAGATCCATTTGATTCGAGAAGAAATTCCCCCCAATTCTCAGAAGATTTGCACGAGCTATGGAAACCCTTTTTCCCCAAATCACAAATCCTCCCCATTTCTCCCCTCTCCGTATTACAAGATCTATCTTCCGACAACCACCCGCCGCCGCCGCCGCCGCCGCCGCCGCCGCAGCAAGAAATGAGACGATTAATTTCCTCGCAAAAACAGCCGCTTTTTTCTATAGTGAATGGCTCGAAAAATAGCTCTACTTCCCACCATCCCAATCCAAGGTCCAAGAAAAGGTATGTGTGTGTGTGTGTGTGTGTTTGTGTGTGAAATTTCTTAAAAACAATTTTTTATTTGCTAGTTTAGTGCTTTTTTTGGTGTAGGAAAAGTCATTCGAAGGAAATTGATGTGTTTAATCACAAAACTAGTAAACTCTTGCATTTCAAGTATATATATATAAAAAAAAGATTTGAAGGAGATCGATGAGTTTAATCACTAAATTCTTGCATTTCAAGTATAAAATTGAGATTTCAAGCAAATTTATGTGTGTGTGTGTGAAATTTCTATTTCTTTTGTGCTAGTTTAGTGATTTAATTTTTAATTTTAATATTAATTATTTTAATTTTTGGGTGTAGAAAAAATCATTCGAAGAAGGTGTGCCATGTGCCGGCGGAAAGCCTATCTTCGGACATGTGGTCGTGGCGGAAATACGGCCAGAAACCAATCAAGGGCTCACCATATCCAAGGTTTGTCAAAAATAAATTCTTGCATTTTAATATATATATTAAAAAAAAATTAATGATTTCAAGGAAATTGATGTGTTTAATCACAGAGTTCTTGCATTTCAAGTGGGAAAAAAAATTGAGTTTTTTAGGATATAATGGTGTTTAATCAAAAAATTCTTGCATTTCAAGTGAAAAAGTTAAGATTTGAGGGAAATTGATGTGTTTAATCACTAAAATCTTGCATTTCAAGTGAAAAGTTTAGGACTTAAGGAAATTGACGTGTTTAATCGCAAAAGCCTTGCATTTCAACTAAAAAAACTGAAATTTCAAGCAAATTGATGTGTTTAATAGCAAAAAGCTTGCATTCCAAATAAAAAATTTAGGATTTCAAGGAATTTGATGTATTTATTGTTTGATCACTAAATTCTTGCACTTCAAGTTAAAAATTGAAGTTTGAAGGAAATTGATGTGTTTAATCACTAAATTCTTGCCTTTCATTTTTTTTTTTTTTTTTTGAGATTTCTAGGAAAATTGATGTGTTTAATCACAAAGTCATACATTACAAATTAAAATTTTTAAGATTTCAATGAAATCGATGTGTTTAATCACAAAACTTTTGCATTTCAACTAAAAGAAGTTGAAGATTTCAAGCAAATTGATATTTTTCATCACAAAATTCTTGCATTTCTAAATATTTCAAAGATTTTTAAAAAAACACTTAAACGATGGGACACAAATAACAATCTACCCTTTTCGTTTCGAACAGGGGTTATTACAGATGTAGCACGTCGAAGGGATGTATGGCCCGAAAGCAAGTGGAGCGGAACCGATCCGACCCGGGAATGTTCATCATCACCTACACCGGCGACCACAACCACGCCGTCCCCACCCACCGGAACTCCCTCGCCGGCAGCACCCGCCACAAGCCGGCCGCCGCCGATCCCGAGCCCTCCCCGCCGACGCCGGAGAAGCCGGACGAGGAATTGGGCGGCGACGAGGAGGAGATCATGGAGGGGGACGGCGAGGGCGAGGGCGACGACGATTTCTTCGCCGGATTGGAGGATTTCTCCGGCGATCTCTCGCCGGAGAATCCGTGGCTCGGGACGGCAGCCGCCGCCGCCACCAAGGCGGCCGGCGGCGGCTTAGGTTAGATTCATTGGTGGGAATGTGGAAGAGGGGAATTATGCTTTTCTTCTCCATCACTTCTCTTTTTTCTTTTTTTTTCTTTTTTTCTTTTTTTTTTTAGGTATGAGACAAGTTTTTGTCCGTTGAGAGTTGTAGAGAATCTTCTTCTAAAATCACAACTTTTTTATTTTTTTTTAAATTTATAAATTTAAATCTAGGAGATCATAAAGAGTCTTCTAGAGGGGAAAAGGGGAGTAGATTCGATGGCTCTTTTAGGGTGTTCATTGTTGTATATGTGTATGATATTGATAGTTTTTGATGATGTTTATAACTAGGATTTAGGAAAATGTCTCTTCCATTATTTATCTATTTTTCATTCTATTTTATTTATATCTCTCCTTGTCTTTTCATTTTTCACTTGTTAGTTGTTAGTATTGGGAAAAACTTACACCATAATTACGATTAAAAAAAAAAAGGTTGTGAAAATTCATATTTGGTATTCGTCTTGCAAGGATGATGTTAACTATTTTAAATAGAATAATATTTCATATATTTTCCTCACTTTGTATATGCTAAAGTGTAATCCAGCCACTCTAATTAATTACACACGCTAAAAATTCAGATACTTAATTGAATGATTTTTTTTTGTCAATTATGTGACAGAGATTAAATAAACCCCCTTTTTTAGAAACCTAAAATGTTCTAAAAGTGGATTTCATGTCATTATCCACCTGGATTTCACAATAGGAATTTTTAGTATTTAACCCTTCGAGCACTTTCTAAAAGTACCATAAATTTCTATATTTAAACAAAATGATTTTAGTAATGTTGTTAGTTTGGGGAGCGTAGCATGATTGACATAAACAAATAAAACTATATTATGTTACTATATTGTTTATGGAGTTGATTAAAAATTTGTGATATCGATCCGTCTCGATTATTTTTATAATTTGAGATATTTTGATTAATATCCTATCGAAAAGGCTATAATTATTGCGATGAAAAAAAAATACTCAATCATGTACATATTAATTGTAACTTATAACCAACACATCAAAATCAAATATCACTGTGACTTCTAGGTTTGTGAAAGGACTGTATAAGACAAGTGACAACCACAATTAATACACAAACTGCATTTCATGTATGAGGCATAGAACCCAAGTTTTTTATAACATTATTATTATTATTATTATTATTATTATTATTATTATTATTATTATTATTATTATTATTATTATTATCAATGCCCTATATCCAAAAGGTACAAAGATATTTTTTTGGGGTTTGAACATTCAATATATAAGCCACCTAAAACAAAAACGTCGCGCTCACTCAGTCGATGTTGGACTTTTTCCGATCAATGCTACACAAGAAATAATACACAATTCATAACCAACACGTTAAATTCAATAGGCGAGATAGCTTTTAGATTGACACACAACTAATGCACTAACCAAAATGGAACTTTGCCCAACTAGGCAACCTAAAGATAAAGATGAATCTAAAATTTGAGTTTAATGCATATATATACCACATGAAATTAAATCAAACGTTACTATCAAGCTTTTTGCTAAGCCTCACCATTTAAACCACTCGAATACGTGTGAATAAATTTCAAATACGTGACGACAATAATCCAAAATAAGCCGTCTAAATTCTAAACCCTTAAAATTACTTTGAAAAAATTGATTTAAATTGAAATTATTGTGATTTAAAATAACAAGGTCCAAAGATCGTGATTTTAAGTTGCAATCATGTTTTTCTTGCCAATATATCTAGGATGTATTAAAATAGTAGGAATTAACTTAAATGTGCTTATCTTAGTTCATAATTTAATTATTATTTTTTACTTTTTCGAGTTTCAGTATGAGAAACTTTTAAATTAATATTCTTATATTATTAGAACTTCAATTTTTATATTTATTTTAGTTGGCGGAACTTCAGTTATTAAATTCTTTGGATGTTATATCCGGTCTATTTTTTTTTTTAGATAAAAATTCGGGAAAGGGTTGATCTTGATGATTAATAATTGAAGTGAGCTTATATATAGTTGATAACTCCTGTTGGATATGATTAATAATATCTAAAGAAAAAGTCAATAAATAGTGTAGTGAAGAAAATCAACGAGCTTAGCACAAACAAATTGGAGTTTAATTATTTATTTATGTACATGTTTATAAAAATTTCATTTAAATGTCTTGCACTAAAAATGTTTCTAAAAGTGGAATTAATTTTGATTCCATTCAAAATAGTTATAGTATCTGATTTCAATAAATATGGGCCCGGCGAGTTCGAAAAAACTAATTGGGCCAAAGAATCAAAGCCCAAATTAAATACGAAAATGAATAAATGATCTAATTTTTTTTTTCTTTTACCTGTGAAATTTAGTTGGGCAACAGCACATGAAAATAAGATATTTTATTTTTATTTTTTCTGATTTGGATATTTATTTGTGCTATACTGCTTTTTATAGATTTGATGTAGTTTTCAATTTAATTAAGTACTTTCTTAGACTTAAATTAAGTATGCAGAATGAAGCCTCGGCGGCTCGGATTTTTAATTTATGTTTTTTGTTAAACTTAGGTTGCTGGATTTATTTGTGATGTTAAAGAACTTCACATATTTAAAGATTGAAAAAAGAAGACAAAAAGATAAGATAACGTAGAAGATAACAATAATCCTAAACATAATAGTGTTCAACTAAATTTAATCGAATTTATGACGTATGTGAATTTTGATACAGTTATTATTTATTGCGATGGTATCAAACTATGTCGCAAAATATAACAAAAATGAATTCACGTCTAAATCGATGCTCTCTAACCAAACCAACTAGTTAGATCCAAAAAAATAAAATAAAATTACAAAACACAACTTAAAAGATTTATCATTCATTATCCCCAAAAAAATGGGTTGATTGTCAATATGACGTGGCACATTTAATTTCATTTAGGCCATGCATGTACTATATTAATAGGAGGTGTGTATCTTGTGCATGTGTTCTAATTTTGATGCCAGGTATACAATTTATTCTTTTTTTTTATTTAATGTTATATGTGTAAGTAATGTGGTTTTCGACGTGCCAAATAGTCAAGTTGATCGGAACCCGGTCATCAGGACATTACCATTAAAGCGTTATTACTGATTTGTAATTCTGTTTAGACTAAGATACAAACGTAAGAAGATTCACACGTCAGGACAATATATATAATTTTTCTGATATTTATATTATTCCCTATCCTCAAAAAATGGGTTGATGAATCGATATGACGTGGCACATTTAATTTGATTTAAGCCATGCATGTTTCTCTCTTTATTTGCATGTACTATATTGATAGGAGGTGTGTATCTTGTGTCATTTTCACTTTATTGGAAAATATTTGACCCCAAACTATAAATGTCATTTTCTAATCATCAACTTGATTGAAAAATGACCACCTAAAATTTCACAACCAATAATTATTTTCCCTTTGGTATGACCTACTTAAACCGACCATGTTCGTACACCACAGTTATTGCTTTTATGTTTGAGGATAGGAAGAGGCTATGTTTTCATTTCATAATTAAGGGGAAAATGCCAAATAAATTATAACTAAAATACGACTTTTAGATCTTGCCAATTAAATATTTAAATTTTCAATTTTTAGCAATTGTGGCTCAAGTATGACATAATATTAATTTTTTCTACGCGGACTTAAAAAATTATATGTCAAACAACGTCGTTTTCTATAAGAATCGGTGATGGGTCAGATTTCCGTCCGCTGGAAAAATTGCGTGAATCCTGATTTCAAAAAATTGAAAAGTTCAGGTATTTAATTTGCCAATATCCAAAAATTATGTTATAATTGTATTTTGGGGCATAATTTGTGATTTGTTGGCAGTTTTTCCTGAGATTAATTTCGTTAATATCACCAAAAATATTTGAAAAGTTTTTATTTGATGAGTAAACTAAATATAAAGAGAATAATCACAATTATTATCTATAATGAATCAATGATATTGAAAGTGCATATTCATCTTCAATAAGTAAGACACAGGATACTATATAGTTTGTGTGTAAATATTGTTAAGAGAAGATTAACTAAGATGTGTAAAAGGTAATTAAAAAAAATCTCATATAAATGAGTAAATGATACAAATTTTATTCAAAGACACCTCCACCATGAATGGTGGGCTATTACTTTCGATTGTTGAATGCCCTACAAAAATATTTCTCTCTTTATAAATAACTTTATTTTAGAATCTCTTTTTAAAAAACTATATTATTTGCTCCAAAGTTTTAGCATCAAAGTCAAAAGGCCTCATGCCTTATGATGATTATAGGTTGATAGATGCTATCTATCTCTAATTCAAACCTATAATTATAACGTAGTTTACAACTTATTAAAAAAATAGCATATTATATATCTATATCCAAATTATATTTTGTTTGACAAAAAAAATCTCTTATTCCTGTCCCTAAAACTCGTGAATTAGTGAAATTTCATTATGTTATATCAGTCATATTTATTTCATATTTCATATTTAAACTTGAGAAAAAAAATTCATCAAAACCATCTTCTATAATCTTTTATATATAAAATAACCATTAATTACGGCCTGTTTTATTATATTTTGTAATTACAGTAGAGTAAATTGCAATTGTGCATAATAACATCACTTATACTCATTTTTAATTTACAATACATTTTAAATCTTGAAAACGTGGCATTTACAATTTGCATGGTTTATAACATCAATCCACTTTGGTCAAATGAATTCGACATTATCTTGGCATTTTTATTAATTCTATTTTTCAGGCTGCCTAAGCAAAAAAACATACGCAAACTAAAATTAGATTTACAAATATACAAAGCAAAAATGACTAGCAATGCAACCTTGTCCTATCATTAATGAGACGTCACCACCCAATTTAGCTTTACCAATTCTAAATTTTTGTCTGCGTCATACTTTACAGCAAGGATCTCAAATTATGTGAATGATAAAAGTTCAATTTTTCCAAAAAGGAATTTAAAAAAAAAATAAAAAAAATTATTACAATTAAATACACAGATGACAAAAACACGAAAAGACCATTATAGCCTTATCATCTATGGGCAGAGCTGCTCTGTTTTTTCAAGTAGAGGAAAAAAAAGGGAAATCAAATAGCTTATAATATACCAAATCTAATTTTTTTGGCTGCATCATAATTATTTGAATGATAGAAACTCAATTTTTTAAAAAGAAATGATAAAAAAAAAAACATTAATTAATACAATTATATATACAGACATGACAAAATCCCGAAAAGACCATTATACCCTCATCATCTATGGGCAGAGCTGCTAAAAACAGGGGAAATCAATAGCTCATATACCAAATCCAATTTTTTTGGCTGCATCATATTATGTGAATGCTAAAAGTACAATCTATTAAAAGGAATTTAAATAAAATTATTACAATTATATACACACATGATAAAATCCTGAAAAGACCATTATAGCCTCATCATATATGGGTAGAGTTGCTCTATCTTCTCAAGGAGGAAAAAATAGGGGAAATCAATAGCTTATATACCAATTCTAATTTTTTTGGCTTGAATGATAAAAACTTCAATTTTTAAAAAAGAAATGAAAAAACAGGGGGAAATCAATAGCTTATATACCAATTATAATTTTTTTGGCTGCATCATAATTATGTCAATGAGAAAAGTTCAATTTTTTGAAAAGAAAAAAAAACATTATTGGTACAATTATCTATAGGAAAAACAGGGGAAATTAAGTAGCTTATATACCAATTCTATTTTTTTTTTGGCTTGAATGATAAAAAGTTCAATTTTTAAAAAAAGAAATGAAAAAAAAAACATTATTACAATTATATACACACATGACAAAATCCCGAAAAGACCATTATAGCCTCATCATCTATGAGCAGAGTTGCTCTGTTTTTAACTTTTTTCAAGGAAAAAACAGGGGAAATCAATAGCTTAAGCTTATATATATACCTAAGAGATCACACAAGCATTTGGATTCTCTTCCATGCTGTGATGCACATAGTAGTATGTGTTCATCGGCGGGTAATACTGTCGGAACGGCATCACGGTGCCGACGACGGGGTCCGCCTCCGCCTTCTTCTCGTCGTCTTTCTTGGCCTCGCCGTCCTTCTTCTCCTCGCCTTCCTTCTTGGGCTCGTCTTTCTTGCCCTCCTCCTTCTTCTCCTCGTCTTTCTTCGCCTCCTCCTTCTTCCCGTCGTCCTTCTTCTCGGGCTCCTTGGACGGGCCCACGGAGAGGATGTCGACCCGCCAGTTCTTCTTGCGCAACTTGCTCACCACCCTCACCGGATCGACGGTTCCCACCACCATTAGCGTCTTCCCCTTCATGTCGATGTGGATCTCATCGATTCCTTAAAAGAAACGGAAAAGGGTATAATAGTCATTTACGCGATCCACATTTTTGCAAAGTCTATGAATAGGAATCTTCACTTTCTCCCTTGTTGTCCAAACAAGAGAAGATCTCTACCTATTTCATCAAATGCATTTGTGTGATGAAACACGAGAGCGAATCACGACATCACGCACCAAACGAGCAACACGGATCCATTAGTAAACAACGAACACCATTAGCGTCTACTTTACCCTCAAAGCAGACACTAATGGTGTTCGTTGTAAGGAGGAAAAACGAGCGTTTGCAATCTCGTTTCCCGCATAAAAGCCGCCTCGTATTTATGATGAGGCGTTTTCTTTTGAGTTTTGAAGGATAAGATGGACAAACACGTTCAAAATTAACCAATCCATTCATCCTATCGCTCAAAGTAAACGAATATCATATCGCAAAATCTCTATATCAATAGCATTAGTTTCAATTTTATCACCACATCACAAATCACAACAACCTCAATGGTCATTTAAATAATGTGCAATTTGCAGCAAAAAATTATGATTTCCATTTTCAGTTTATGAAGATCTTTGAGTGCACATTTGGTGTTTTAGGCGGG
This sequence comes from Salvia sclarea, assembly GCA_036873715.1. NCBI lineage: Eukaryota > Viridiplantae > Streptophyta > Magnoliopsida > Lamiales > Lamiaceae > Salvia > Salvia sclarea. The sequence continues at coordinate 6,184,900 of JAYJMF010000001.1, read as the reverse complement.
AATAGAAAAAATCTCCTACAACTATGGATTTTGATTTTATTTTATATATATATATATATATATATATTTTTTTTTTAATTTGCAGAAGCAGAAAGAGCTTTACTTGAATTAAATAAAAGGGGAAATTGCTAGAAAACCTGAGAGCGTAGCCACTGTTTTGAGAGCTCTTCTTTTGTCTCTGTCTTCTTCCAGATCCAGTTTCAGAACAAACTTCTGTGTAAACACAAAAAAGACATTAATTTCCACGAATAAATAATCATAAAAATTAAATCGTGCAATACAAATATAAATGTGTGTGATATGAAATAACCCAAAAAAAAAAATCATTTGCCAAAAGATCAGTAAACAGGAAAAGAAAAAAGAAAGTGGAAGATCAGTAAACAAACTTCTGCAAACATTAATTCCCACAAATAAAATAAATCCATAAATTAAGCCTTGCAACAAAATCACACAAATAGTGTAACAAAACACCTCAAAAAATCATTTTCCAAAAGACAAAAGAAAAAAAGTGCAAGATCTTGGGCTTACACAAAGCAACAATCTTTATTGGAACACACACACATAAAAGAGTGAAAAGGGGGGGAATAATGCATGCAATAATTAAAGGGATTGAACAAAAATCAAGAATCCAACCTTCATTTTTTGCTGAGGTGCTGAAAAATGCAGGGAGAGATTGAGATGAGATGATAAACAATTATTAAATGGGAATAATGAAAAATCACTAGTGTTTAAAACCCACAATTACACAAATATTATAACAAAACACCCCAAAAAATCATTTCCCAAAAAAAAAAAAAGAAAAAAAGTGCAAGATCTCAACTCTCAAGCTTACATAAAGCAACATTTTTTTTTAATCACATAAAAGAGTGAAAAAGGGGGGAAATCAAGAATCCAACCTTCATTTTTGCTGAGGTGCTGAGAAATATAGGGAGAGATTGAGATTGAGATTGAGATGATAAACACTTGAATGAATAAATGGGAATATGAAAAATCACTAGTGTTTAAAAACTTGAGAGTAAGAGGGAGAAGACAGAAAGAGGGAAAAAGTGAAGGTGGGAGAAAGAGACAGAGGCTGGGAAATTTATGGGCTATTTTGGAAAATAAAAAAAAAAAACAAAAATTTTACAAGACAAGATTGTGGTAGTAAAAAGCCAAGAATGCTACTAACTAAACACCAAAAACAAATATATTTGCAGGGAGTGATTAAAGAGAGGAAAACAATAGTGGAAACTGCAACTCTCTCTCTATATATATAAATGAAAAATGAAAAAGATGAAATAGAAAAATGGGAATCAGTGCACGTTTTTCTCCAAAGGAAATGGGAGAGAGAGAGAGATTTTGTGTGTAATAAATAGGCCTTGCGGCGATAAATGAGGAAGTGCCACGTCGGATTCTGTGTGTGTGTGTGTGTGTGTCACAGCCTAGCTGGCTATTTTTTTTTCCTTTTCCTTTTCATTTTTTTTTTTAAAAATTGCTTGGCTACTAATTTTACATGGGATATAGTGTTTTTTTTTTAATGTTTATTATACCCAAAGAAAGAAAAATACACTCACACGTTATTTTAGGGTGATTCGAATTCCAAAATCTCTCGGTTGGAGGAGAAGCGTCTTACCAACAGGTTGTGTGGTTCATCGTCAAAATTTTGTTTCATTTTAAACAGTTAAATATTGGTCTCACAAAGAGAATGTTGGTGCTGCTAGGGGTCAAACTCGGGATCTCAAACAGTCCCTACACATGTATAACCACTGGACTAACTATGGTTCACATGGGATATAGTGTGGTATCTCGTCGTCAAAATTTGATTTCGTTTTAAACAGTTAAATATTGGTCTCACAAGGAGAATGTTGGTGCTGCTAGGGGTCAAACTCGGGACCTCAAGAAGCCCCTACATATGTGCAACCACTAGACTAATTGGTGGTTCACATGGGAATATAGTGTGGTATCTCTTATATTCCGTTAATAATTCTTTAAGTCCTATTAATAATGGTACACTTTTATTTTGAATTATTTCGTTAATAATGATATATTTTCAAAAAATAATCAATTTAATGGGCTCTCATATTTTGCACATAAAAACACAATATTCTTTAGCTTTATTTTCAAAATAGGATGGATGAAGTAATATTTAGTTTCCCATATCTTCCCATATAATTTTAATTAACATTTGGTAAATGTGTAGACAGTCGAAAATGAGCATATTTATTGGTAAAATGTGGGTAAATTATAGTAAGAAGTAAGTGGTAAGATAGTATACATTTTTGAAAATGGGAATATATATAAGGGACACAATAAAATGATAAAGTGGATATATAAAAAATTAAAAGAGTATCTATTTTTCTTTACTCTACTTACATAATAATCTAATAAATATAATATAATCTTTTTAGCACTTCATTAATGATGCCAACCCAATCTCAAATGTTAGCATTTTAACTCTCGTTTTAAGCATTTTAGTATTTGAAGGAGATTTATTTGGACAACTGTTAATTGAGTGGCCCAATTATTTTCCCTTCTAACCAATCATGGGAAAAAAAAATCAACATGTAAACTTGTTTTAATACTTTGTTGGATATCTTTCTCTAAAAAGTAATTAAAAAATATTGATGGAAGTAATTAAAAAATATTGTTGGTTATCTTTCTCTAAAAAGTAACTAAAAAATAAATAACTTTTTTCGAAGGAATCATGCAGTCAAAATTTTGAAATAATATCATACTAAAAATTCAACTAATTTATTTTGTGTTCCTCTTCTAGACTTTTGGTTAGTTATTAATGAATGTTGTTGTTGTGGATTTTTATATTTGGGATTAAGGAATTCACCTTTACAATTTTCAAAGCTATGTACTATAGGAAAAATAAACCGACCTATATCTGCATTAAATGTGCGTTGTGACTGATGTGTATCCATATACAAATATGGGCCCAATCTACTAAAATCATATTGGAGAAATATAACTTTGGGAATTTTTTTAAAAATTTAGTATATAAAATTTTATAGATCGGCCCCTACCAGCAATTAATTTTACATGTGTGTGCATGTGTTAATAATCAAACTTTTTTCAATGAGATACGACTACATATACAACAAGTTGAGCAGAATAAGGTAGGAGTATTAATTTAGTATAGTTTGGATATTTATTTAAATTCAAATATTATACTACTATATTTCATCTGGTTTTGCAGTTTGCTATTGAATATTCGAGTTTCGACAAGTGTTGAGACTTGGGAGGGTTGGGTATCTAAGAATATTATCTTAAGAATTATTTTATTATTGTTGCTATTTTTTTATTTTAGTACTATGGATGAAAGTGTAGCATTTGAATTTAATATGTAATCAGATAGAAACAAAATTTGGTTAATTTGCTTGTGGATCTCCCAAAATTTTGTCGGTGACCTCATAAATGTACTATATTAGCTTCTATCATCACTATCGAGATTTTTGGATTTGTTCGTGGTTTTGTAACTTTTGTTGCATTTTTGTTTCAAATACTTTGATGTTTTACAATCCACATATTTTTATAAGTGTCATATGATATTATTTTTTATATATAAAAAAATGTATAATTTTACTTTTATATTCCTAATAATTATATTAAAAATTGTAATAATTATGAGAATAAAATTGAAATTTTTACTATATATTTATATTAATATTTGAAATATTTATCTGCATATATACAAGAGAAAAGGTAAAATAAAATATTTATAAAAATAAGAAGGGAGTTTATCATAAGATTATGTTGCATCTTATATGGTAAGAGCTTGTAAAATCAATTAGATGTCGTCTCTTGACAAACAAAATCAAGATCACATTTTCAAAAATCTATTTTTTTAATGTGCTGCAGTTTTATAGAAATGCTAAAATTGGTTCTTTTGTATATCACGTGCAAAAATGGATAAGATGACTTCAAACTTACTTTGTAGACTAACGAACTTAACGCAAAATTAAAATCTCAATAGATTTATCATTTTGTGGAGTAAATATTTTAACCATATAATTTATATACAGTGAATACTCCTAACTAACTAGCAACGTGTTCATTGTTTTCAGCATAAACTGAATAATTTTACTTAATTTTATTATTTTCTTTGTCTTGTTTTGTTTTTACACTCTGCGAAATAATTTTCCTCTAAGAAGGCAATAACGTGGCTCATTATCTAGTTACATTACGAATTTTCCTCTGGAATAAAGAAAAAATCAAGTTAAACACTTAGCACGCACATATAATGAATTAAACTCCATTCTCTAATTGAAAATATAGAAAATTCATCAATTTTAAGAAATTGTGTAGAATTCAACTAAAAAATATTTGTGCAGAATTTGTGTGAATCTTTTGAGAATCTTGTAATAGAAAAACATACCAACAAATATATAACAGTAAGTCAATGAAGAAAATATTTCGGAAATATTCGCTTGTTTTAATATTTGGTAAACGACGTCTAAAAGAGGTTAACTCTTATAGTCTTATGCATAACAAAATCAATTTGGACATACAGTATTTTCAATTATAAGCATGCATTAAATACAACAAAGATTTGTATACAATATTAATTGCATGAATTAATTACTATATAGAAAATAATTTATTCGTTTTCCCAACTTGGCAGTTGAAAACCATTCTAAAAAAAAAAAAAAAAATGGGAGATTGACCAAATAATAATGTTTATATATAACATGCCATTTAAACAAAAAAATGGCAAGACATTTTCAATTCAACCAATATATTGAAAAGTTCTATGTTTATGACATGCCATTCAAGTTTAGGTGTATGACGTGTGTCGATCTGAATCATACTTGTAAAATTGAAAACATTTTTAACCAAACATTCTAATAAATGGACTTAATATTCAAATATCGTTTGTCTGAGTATTTTATAGTCGGATAATTTAAAAATATATGGCCTAATTTTGTACGTGTAAGCATTTTATTGTCCGATAATTAAAAAATATTTAAATATGGCATGACTTTTGTTCGTGTAAGTATTTTATAGCTCAATATTCTCTAAAACGTATTGTTCCGTGCCGTGAATATTTGATATTTTTGGTTCGTAGTACACGTACGAACAAAAATAAGGACATCATATTTGAATGTTTTTGAATTTCCAGATCATAAAATACTTACACAAACAAAACTCAAGCCATATTTAAATATTTTTGAATTGTCAGAATATAAGTACTCCAACGAACAAAAAATTGATCGGATTTAAATATTAACGATAATAAATGGAGTATTATCAGTAAGAGTAGATTTAAATATGCATAAAATGACCCGACCCGACCCGACCCGAAACCAAAATGTCCTATATCCAGGCTATAAAATACTCAATACAAACAAAAATCAATACATATTTGAGTATTTTTAAAATTTCAAGCTATAAAGTACTCGCAGGGACAAAAGTCACACTATATTGAATATTAACCATAATAAATAAATGAAATATTATTATAAAGAGGCACATACGTTAGTCCGGTCCAATAAATAAATAAATAAATAATGAGACCGACAACAATAATAAGAGACAACAAATAACAAACGGCTCCGTCTTCGACTTCAATAATCAATACTCCCTCCGAACCATTAGAGATGACCCTTTTGTCATTTTAGTTTGATCCATTAGAGATGGCTCTTCCCATTTTAAGTAAAAATTTAACACATAAAAGTAGGTGAGGTCCTCACATTTTAAACTTTTTACACTACCTCCTTATTCTCCGTGCCCAAAAAGTTGGGGCCATCTCTAATGGTTTGGAGGGAGTAGTATATAGATGATGAGACCGACAACAATTATGCTTTTACGGCTCGCTCCGGGTTCTCCTCCGGCTCCCCTCGCTCGACTCATGACTTAAAATAGGAGCGACAAACAATTAGCCTATTGCTAATATTTGTTTTACAAATTAGTACTCCCCCCGTCCCTCAATTGTTGGTGCATATTCCTTTTTGGGATGTCTATCATCATGGTGCATTTTCTTTTTTGGACATTTTTACCACACACACAACTTTAATTATAATATATTCTTATCACTACTTTATACTCCCTCTGTCCACCATAATTATGCACCATTTGACTCGGTGCGGGTTTTAATAAAATGTAGTTGACTTGAGATGTAGTGGAGTAT
>JAYJMF010000001.1:6154363-6178688 GCA_036873715.1 Salvia sclarea | reverse complement strand
TTCTTCACTTCCGTTTTCCTTACATTCGCGACCGTTACACGATTTACAGGTTACACGATTTAATAAAATAAATCGTGTAACTGTGTTATACGACCGGTTACACGGATTAAACGTTACACAGTTACACGGTTTAATATTAAACCGTGTAACGTTAAATCGTGTAACGAATTAAGTAAATGAGGGTATTTTAGACTTTTTAAACCCAAAAGTGCTAGTATTTCAGTATTTGAGAATTAAGAGTTATTATTTCCCATAGATGTTTATATAATGCTAGTTTCACATTTGCCTCTTTAAAAATACATAGGAGCAGCCTATCAAAACAACAGTAAATCACACGTATTAAATATTAATTTACGCACAGATGGCCTACGTCAATTTTAATATAGTGGTCCTTAACCTAATTATTACTACTTTAATGACTATTCAATTTGTTTGGAGATGCATGATTGCTTTTAAAAAGTAGTACTATTGGGACATATTATCGTTCAATCATACAATGAATTTTTTTTACAAATCGAACCAATTCAATTTAGATTTTATCTAAAAAAGGAAAAATATTATCCCTAAAATACTTTTACATAAATTTGTTTTCCATTATTTTATTTAAAAAAAAAGAGAGATTAATATCTAATATAGTATTAAAACTATGAAGGGAATAATTACATAGAGAAATATAAATTTAAAATTTATAATTTCAATTTAAAACCAAATTTTAAATGTGGAAAAGGATGAAATTAAAATACAATTAACAAATTAAGTTTTGAATTTAAATTATTGATAATTTATTAAGATTATGCATTAAAATAGTCTTGTATGACTGACCATAGTATGTCCGGATAACATTATTGTTTTAAAAAATTATTTTGGCAAATCGAATATGTTACTGTTGATGATTAATTAGGTAAGGAAAATATTAGAGATTCCACAAATATATTATATCGGTCTCGTTAGATTTGTCTCATTTACATTTTGCACCTTAATTGACGTACATAAATGAGAGAATTAAATGAGGATAACTTTTGTCTTCCTAATCCAAAACGTCATTTACATTACAAAACTTCCAAAACGTCAATTAATATGAATGGGAGGACCGAGGAGTATATGTTAGAGGTGGGAGTGTGAAAAGTTAAACTTAATTATTGCGCGGTAGGATTAATTAACACGTTTAAAGTCCAGTCTGTATAATAATAATCATTAAGACAAAAAGTAAATTAAGACAAATGAACTTTTAATTAAAGCGAAACTATGTAGAATCATCAAATTTTGTTTTTTTAGCTGTTTAACTAAAAACATGGGGAAATTGATGGTAAAGGTGTAACTATTTTTAGGTATTGGCCAACCTTTTATTTTAGTTTTTGTTTTTCAATTTAAAACAAATGTCCACTCTTGAATCTCGTTGATCATATTTCAGAAGGTCATTTGAATATAAACTAGGGATGATATACGTTATATGGGATAGTTATCAATTAAATCGTGTTCTACTATTTATTTCAATTTCAGTGAAACTTTTAAATCGTTGCAGATTAACAATTTATTATCCAAATTTTTAATTTTTTACAATTAAATTAGTAAAACTTTTCGGTCATTGGCTCTAAACGAATTGACCACAACGAATTTGGAGCCTTAGCCGCAGGGTGCAGGCAGTTAATGAAATGCAACCTTATGTTGAGCTCAAGTTTGTTAGAAGAGAGCTTAATAAAGTAGCTCACCAAATCACTAGAATAGGAAATTACTTTCTTATTCCACATATTTGGGTCGAACCCCGCTTTTTTATGGAGAGTCTTTTCCATTTCACATGTTCGTGCATGTAATAAAATTTGTCATTTTTCTTTTAAATGAAATATTGAACCTTCTAGATAACATTTGAAAATTATATCAAAAATTATAAATACAATCGAATTGTGTAATTTAAATAAAAATGATTACTTTTAACGAAAAAATTCATAGAATAGGTCTCAAAAGATTAAAAATCATAGAACTTCATTTTCAACGGAATCAAACATTTAAACATATCAAGTTAAATCAACCATTGACGTACTCAATTCTTCCTAAAACAATGAGCACATAAAAGCTTGCATGAACCTACTCTCCTAACGAATAAACCGCTGATTGCATACAAGACTATTGTGTTACACATAAAACTGCAACTCCAAAGAGATTGATTACATTATAAGTCCTCACACAAATCTCAAGTCCTCATGGCTAATATTGAAAAGCATGTTCCACTTTCTCATTCAAGTACTAATTATATACTCTCGATCTCAAATTAATCAATATATGTTTTAAAAAAATCATCACCCATCTACTTCTTAACTCTAGGATAAAATTAAGAGACCTAGACACACATGCATAGACATGTAAACTAGAAAAAAATCAACATAGAATCTTGCTATCTTCAAGTTTGAATCCTCCTTGATCTTCTCTTCTCTCTTCTAATCTCCAAAAATTCCACAAAACATTGAAGTAGAAATATGATCTCCGATGTTTCAATTAGAATGCAATTCAAGGAGGCAAAGATGTTTGTATGTGTAAGTGTCTAACAACGTCTTATGTGAACTCTAAAGAGCTAGCTTATAAGTTCTTTAATTTAAACTTAGCCAAACACCCCTTAATTAATCTCATGGTGATCTTTAATATCACATACAACCATAGATAGGGATTCGAAATATGGCACGATCAAATTCCAATTAAGAATCTGAACTTCAAAATTGAATAACTTGTTCAAAATAGTCATTATAAATATAAGCTAACTAACAAGAATTTTTGTAACTTATTTGAATGGAAAATTGGATCACAACCCTTGAACAATGAAAATTAAGCTCCATCAACATATTTATACAGACAAATTTACATGTGTGGTCAAGCAAGTTTAAGCACCTTCACCAGCCCCTCTTGTAGCTCAGATATATCAATGCTTGCGGCAGCATCATTAAGCTGAAAAATAAATACACAAGAGAATGAAAACAAAATCGGTCGGATCTAGTGGAAACATTCCTTGTCAAAGCTACTGGAAATTAAGATCTCCAACTCATCCGCGAAAAGATTTATCTTAACACAGTAAGGCGAAGAAGAATCATTAGCACGACTTTCAGTTTCAACTCTCCGATTTTCTTCTTCATATCGTTGATGTATTCAAGAGGGAGAAGGGATCTGAGAGAAGCATAAAGGGCAGCCATTTCTTGCCTTCTCTGCTTCTCAATGCTTCTTCGATTCGCTGCTGCCGCCATTGTTGTTTTCTTCAGCTTTTCTGGGCCTCTTTTTCATACACCTTTCAGTTTCAGTAATATCGTCTTTGCCATTTGAAATTGGACGATCTGCTTGAAATAGGAAACATAGTCAATCAAGAGAGAGTTGGGAGGCTGCTAAATTAATGAGGTGCAGAATTTACCCTAATTACAGAGGAAACAAAAAAAAAATTGAAATGAAGAAATTTTGTTACAACAGATAAAAAAAAAAAAAAAAAACCACAGTAGTGAAGTGTGCATTAAATAATAAATTGGAGGTGCCTATCAAACCAACAGTAAATCACATATGATAAATTAGGGTACAGTATGTGCAAGAGACAGCTGTTAAACCTAATGTTTAAAATAATCTATGATTTGTTAACAGACACTAACGATGGGGGAATTCCAATAGTGTTACTGTTTATGACTAGCTAAAACATTTTGGCAGTTAGCAATTTTTGTTCGAAAATCTCAAAGTGGAAAACTGAGGCATGTAAGGAGAATTATACAAATATATTGAGTATAGTGGTTGGAGGGTGGAAACTTTTGTAAAGCAAAAAGTTAACTAAACGGTGATTAATATTTTTTTTAGTTTATGGTGATTAAGATGTTTGATTTAATTATAAATTTTTGGAAAGGGAATTATGCTTACTGCCTAAAGTTGCATTTGTTTTTCGGCTTAAAGCGTTTCAACGTGAAGAAACGTGGTTTTTGAGAAAAGATGTTGGAATATAAGAGATAAAATATGGAGAATTAATATTAATTTTGGAAGATTTTATTTTGGTGAGTGCAACGTGTGCGATAATTTGTGTAGGCTAGTGGACGTGTGTGTGTGTTAATATTTGGAGATTAATTTGCTAATTGGAAATAATAGAAAATGAAAATTTTCTATTTTATTCACCACACCACACATTAGCTAGCAACATACATATCTATAGATCCATAAGTCGGTTAATTCTCAAGCAACCGACTTACCTTTTTGACTTTTGTATCTAGTAATTAATTCCTCTAGATTTTTCTCATCTTTCTTTTACAATTTCACACGTACTTAGCTTCTAGTTTGTTCTATTTCATTCTAGCTTCTTTACAAAGCATTAAACTTATTTTAATTTTAATAAATATATATATAGGAATAGGTTAGAGTGAAATTAATTAATTGTGATAAGAATTGAGATTGAATCTTTGCCCTTCAAATATCTATATCTAATGGTTAAGATTGTTTTCAAATGAACAAATACAAACTACGTACGCATAAATACAGATTACGTATGCACAACTCAATGTATTTCATGAACAAGAGATTTCCGAAAAAAATAACCAGGTTCGAATCCTGGAGGAGGCGAATTTTTTTATTTTTATTTCGATTTTCCCTTATTCGTATGATTGTATGCGCTTGTTCATAGATTTTGTACCCTTGTTCATGTAACTCAATTCTCACTGAAATGAGGCATTCTCAATCTAATGCACCCCTATATTTATATATATATATATATATATATATATATAATATATTCAAATCTCAAAAATAAAAAGACCAATTGAGATTGAAACGAGATTTACACGTTATGATTATAGAAAAACGATATTATATCACTAATGTATTTTTAGGGAGGGGGGTGAGAAATTATGGATAAATGTGAATAAGGTGACAATAAATTTTATTTAGCACTATGGAAATAACGGATATGGAGATGATACCACAATAAATAAAAACTGCTAAATCTCAATAACTATTCAGCAACACCAAAACGTCACATAATAAAATCAAAACCAATTAATTCAAAATTTCACCAAACCACCACACACAATATTCAACAAATCAAATAACAATCCTATTTATTCCACAAGATTTTCACAATTTTGTCACGAGATTTTTTTACCCCAAAAAACACCAAATAATCTTTCCTTTTTCCCCCAAAAGCCCACGATCTCCGCAGCAGCAAATTCACGGAGAGGTCGAAACAGGAGGGGCAAAAAAGTCATTTCACAAAACGGTGAAATCTATATCCAGGTGTTGTTACATCGCTCTTTTGAATTAGGCAACCGCAGAAGCAGGGCTTCTCTCTTTCCCTCTCTCTCTCTCTCTCTCTCTCTCTCTCCCCGGCGTTTGAAGGTGCTTTCTCTCTCTATCTCTGCCCTAGCGATTTCGCGGTGGCGCAGTTTAAACAAACGGAATCGTGAATAAAAAGCTCGTTGCATTTCGATTTAATTCCTAATTATTCCCCTCTTTTAACGATATCTCCGACTTGAATTTGCGCACGCGGAGAAATTTGCACACTCGCTCCTGATTTTGCTCCGACTGGGGAATAAATTGAGTCCAGACTTCGATTCGATTGCGTCGCCATTGCTGCGTGGGCGAGCTCCGGTCGTTTCTCGAGTTGTTTTATTTTTTAGGTGAGTGGTTTCGGTCGTTTGCCTGCATGAGCTCGTCAGCGTGTGTCGGATTTGTGGCTGCATGTGAATCTGGAATTTGAATCGATCGGTTGTTGATTTATGCGGTGTTTTTGAGTGTTCCGTTAACTGAATTGTTTGTGGTGTTGTGTTCATGCACGAAAGTTGGTTTTTTTGTTTGTTGCTTTTGGAGGAATTAGGGTTTAGAGCTTCTGCGATTGCTGGGATGGATGTTGTTGAACGATGATTTGTGTGTATATGTTATGTTATGTTATGAATTGTCGTGTAGGGCTCTTGTTCTGTTTTTATCCCCTTTTTTTGTTGATTAGTGGAAGTGACCTCGTGTTTATTATCTGATGATCAGAGTCTAATTTGTGGAATAGATACCATGATGGATAACAAAGATGTAGAAATGGAGGAGACGCAAAAGCCTGATTCGGGGAATGACATCAAAGAAACCGGTGATAAAGTGCTCGACCCTAAGGTTGAGTCGAAAGAGGATGACCCTCCGTCTGCAGTTACTGATGCAGAGAATTCAAATGAAAGCGTAAATGGTGATGCCGACTTAAATAAGCTGAGTAATGAAGCAAAGGATCAGATTGCAGTGAGTGAAATGGAAGCTGAAACTAACCATGAAAGCGAGGCTAATGAGCCAATGTTGGTTGAGGGTGTTGAACCTACAGGCGGGCACATTGATACTGAAAGTAAGAATGAAGAGGGAATCAGCGTCGAGGCCAATATAGCTGAAAAACTAAGTGATGTCAAGAACGAAGTGGTCGAGGAAAGTGATGCTAATGGTGGGTTGAAAGAGGAAAATCCTATGGAGAATGACATTGAAAGTGAAACTCCTGTAAAAAATATGGAGGGCGATTCCAGTGGCGATGTTATAGTGGAAAATCCCAAAGATAGTGCGGAGACTGAAGGATGTGTAAAAAATGTTGCAAAAGTAGAAATGGTAGAACATGTTGCAGAAAGAGAAATTGCAGATGGAAATGTCGACCGTGGGGGTGATTCTAGTGAAAATAACAAACTTCAAAATGGGTTATCTTCAAATGAGGCTCCTCAAGTCCAAAGCGTTACATCGGAGGTTCCACAGAGTGGGGATAAAGAGATGGAAGACGCAGCTAATGCAAATGACGACAAAGTAGTAATTGACGAACCAAAACAACCGGGTAAGGAAGTACTTCCTGCTGGCCCTGTAACTGATGGGAATACCAAGAGTGTGGAAACTGTAACGAAACTCGAAGGAAATGATTATTCTCTAACAAATCAGAATGAAGTTGCTACACCCAATTCCGTTGTCAGATATTTGCCTACAAATATGGGGAACCATAGTGGAGAAGCAGACAAGACTGTTTATACTCAAGCCACACTATCTCTGGTAATGAATAAATGACAGAAAAAAATATTTTTCTAAACAAAAAAGGAAAGAAATGCTTCTAATAGTATTCTTTTAATGTCAGATGGCAGAGGGTGATGATGGAACCCCAGAAGACCAAGCAGGATTCATAAGGGAACTTGAAAGTTTTTATCGTGAGAGGGCAACAGACTTTAAACCACCAAAATTTTATGGCCAGCCATTAAATTGCCTGAAGTGAGTTTTATTTGCATTTACTTTTGCAGCTATGATTTTGTCTTCGGATAATGGTTTATTTCATTATCTTATTGACTTCTAGGTTATGGAGAGCGGTGATTAGATTGGGAGGTTATGACAGGGTAAGAATTTCGTGTATCCACGTGTTCAATTAGTTCAATAACCTTTTTCATTGCTTTTCGAAATGAAACTTTATTCTTTAATTGCCCGGCTATAAATGCTGCAAGAATATTAGGGTTTCCATAAGGTTTTGCGATTCTTGTGATAGCAATGTTAAGTTTTCGGTTCACATAATGATTTTTTTTTGGTAGATTCATCTGTAATTCTTCGACCCCTCGCAGTCTACTTTCTATTAATTACTTGGAAAATCCTATAAAGATTATGACTTGGATGAAATCGATTCTTTTTTTGAATTTCTATATGCGAAATTCCCTCGGCACCAGAGGAACATTTGTGATGCACCTGTATTTTGCTGTCTTTTGTTTCATTATTTCTTGGCATTAAAGGGTTAGACCATGGTGTTTGGAACCGAATTTCAGGCGTAAAACTGCTTCTCTAGATTTTTTTGCTAATTTTGAATCGAGTTGACAACTGTGGTATCAACCCCATGCTCTCACCATGTAAGGAGCTTGCCTAATATTTCTGCCTCCCTCCGTCCCACCTCTAAACTCCCACAAGAATTTTACTCACAAACAAGTCGTTTGATGACCCTTGAGGATTATTTTGTGTTCAATAAGTTCATTTTCTGCGTTTTGGCCCTTGAATGGGGGATTTTTGAAAATTCTATTGACTATGTTGGATAATGATATTATTTGCTGAAATCTTGTTTTGCGAATTCGGGTAGGTAACTGGATCCAAGTTGTGGCGACAGGTGGGAGAGTCATTTCATCCACCAAAGTAAGATTTTCCTTTTATTTTCTTCCTCTTTTTGGAGGTAAATCTGATTATTGCTATTGCTCATCAATGAAATAATTCTATAAATAATTTGTAGACATAATTCTAAAAGTTTTAGCTTACAATTAAATAGTTTTATAAATAAATCTTGCACTTTCACACTCCATCTGTTGATACTTACTTACTTATCCTATACAATGATTTGTAACTATTTGAGTTCTTGGAAATATGATATATTAAGTTGTGAAAGGTGATTCAGGGAACTTTGTCTTTTCTTGTGCAGGACTTGTACTACAGTTTCATGGACATTCCGCATTTTCTATGAGAAGGTAAAAATTTGAAGCCAACCTTCTGTTCTTATAACAGGCATAACTCTGTTCTCCAAGGAAGGATGTGGTGAATTTTTTTCTTGCACCTTAATCAAGGACAGAAAAAATTTACATTCCTATTACTAGTTGCTCTTTTAACTATGTGGCTCTTCTTGGCTTAACAGTCTTCATTGTTTTCCATTTAAATAATGATCTTCCATTTATGTGTTATATCAGTCTCTTTTAGAATATGAAAGGCATAAGAGACAAAGTGGAGATCTTCAACTCCCGGTGGCAATGCTCCCTGAAGCTTCTGGTGCTGATTGTGAGGTGAATTTGCATTACTGTAGATCTTATTTTTAATTAAATTAAATTTTCCTACACCTGTCTTTCATGGAGCAGTCCAATTGTGCATGCGAGGTGTTTTGTCATGCATAAACTCCTAAGATGTGTATTATATGTGAGAATCAAAGAGTGAACCTTTTTTGTGGTATATTTTAAATTTGAGGCTCATAAAGTTAATAAGAGATTTCATGATGTTGTTGCGTCTTGACAAGAGTTTGTTGAAATGTTAATATTATTATAAGACATCTACGATGAGTTCCATTCTATGCTAGTAGATGATTGCGAGCAAGAAAACTTGATGGCTTAAACGTTCATCCTCCCTCTCTCCTCTCCTACCCTCCAGCTCTCCTAGTCCTTGCTGCCTTCTTTCTGCTGATATATGCCCTTAATTGCTATTGTTATGTTGTGTTAACATCTATACTGTCACCAACTCACCATGTATAATTGTATATGATCTGCATCTATTTTTTTTTGTAGATCTATAACTTAATTTTTTTCATAAAGCTTAGTGTTTGTCATACATTTTAATTCTTTTTAATGATTGCACAGGGTAATGGCTATCAAGGCTCAGGATCAGGAAGGGCTAGAAGAGATGCTGCTGCTCGTGCTATGCAAGGTTGGCATGTCCAGCGCCTTTCTGGTTATGGAGAAGTTGGTGAGCCTGTTATAAAGGTTTGTGAAATTATTATCTTGAAGCCCATTTTTTTGCGTTTGAATGTAGCAGTAGTTTTAATTCAGTGTCTCCTCTTATGCTTTGACAGGACAAGAACGTCAACAATATGGTGAAGCGTGAAAAGAACATCAAAAGCATTGGTAAACTGGTTTCTATTTAAATTTTATTGTAAATGATTGATCATGCTGCATATCCGTATCACTATCACCACCTTCTTCTCCGTTTATATATCTAAATTTGACTTTTGTATTTAGCTTCTCTCAAGCAAAAGAGACCAAATGAGGTGGAGCTTCCAGTTAAGGCTATTCGTACTGAAACATCAAAACAGTAAGTCTTGATAAATTTCAACTAATATATATTTCTATTAATCTGCTGTAGAGTGTAGATCTAAGCATTTACAAATTCTTAGTGTGTCCTTGGTTCTTTGTGGAAGACAAAGCTGCCACCAGTTTGTTTACAAGCAGATGGTGTTTTTTGTTTACTAGGTCCCAGTTTTTTGCTTATTTAGTAACCATACTGACTTCAGAGCCTCAGACAGCGGACTCTTACTGTTTCCGGTTTCTTAGTCTTTGGATATGTATATGTTAGTAGTGGTACCATGATCTCCTTAACTAGTGATCCAACTGTACTACTGTAGCTATTTAAATTTCAAATTGGCATATG
The DNA here is from genome assembly GCA_036873715.1 of Salvia sclarea. Taxonomy (NCBI): domain Eukaryota; kingdom Viridiplantae; phylum Streptophyta; class Magnoliopsida; order Lamiales; family Lamiaceae; genus Salvia; species Salvia sclarea. The sequence continues at coordinate 6,168,596 of JAYJMF010000001.1, read as the reverse complement.
CTTGTAGGCTTGTGACATCAGTTGTTGATGTGGGAGATCCAGCAGATTGGGTGAAGATCAACATACGCCAAACGGTACATTTCTCCCTCTTTGACATCAGACATGCAGTTAGTTATGTATAAAATTTTGACCAATTAGTTTTGCTTTGCAGAGAGACTGTTTTGAAGTTTATGCGTTGGTCCCTGGGCTTCTTCGTGAAGAGGTGTGCACAGTCCTCCCCTCCCCTCCCCCAAAACCGATTGTGTATTTGTAGTTGTGAATAACAATCTTCCCCCATCTTCACTCTTATCTGCATATCATATTTTCTGATGGTTACGAGAAGAATACAAATTTGCATGGTGATTCAACCATGTGTATTGCGCACAATTCACTTGCATTTATGTATGTGGAACTGTAAAATAGCGATCTCTAAACTGCTTGCTTAATATGGCCGCTTAGGTGCGGGTCCAATCAGATCCCGCCGGGAGATTGGTCATAACAGGTCAGCCCGAGCAAGTTGATAATCCATGGGGCATTACACCATTCAAGAAGGTAATCTTCACCACCGTTTCACATGCATACGGACCATAATTGTTGCCCTTCTCTAACGTTTATTTTCCTTTTATCCAGGTGGTCAGCCTACCAGCCAGGATCAATCCGCTTCAAACGTCAGCTGTCGTTAGCCTTCACGGACGCCTCTACGTTCGGGTTCCTTTCGAGTCAAATAGCTAAATCCAAAGGTTCATTCTATTTATAGGTTTTCCTTAAAATTATAGGCGACGAACCTCTGGTGACGACTGATGCCTGCAAGTAGTTGGCTCTGTGAATGTGTAGCTTTGACCATTACATGTGCATGATTGTGTTTGCAGTTTAGATTTTAGAACGCCTTTCACAGTTTAGTTCAAAGTGTTGGTAGTGAGAAACACCATTAGCTTAGTAGATTCTACAGTGTAAGAATTTAGAAAGGATTCGAGATTCAATTCCTCCACTTTTGCCTTTTTGGGGAAGCTTTATTTCAGATATAATTCATTCTTTTGCCAATCCTTTTCGTATCGTTGTTGATAATGCAAAATTTTCACTTTTTTTTTTAATTTTTTTTTTTCCAACAATAATTAGAGGTAATTGGATATGTAATTTGACAGCTGATGACGTGTATTCGAGTTCGTTTAGAGTTCATAAGTAAAATCCAAATCGTAATCTGCTTTATTTCTGGTCGTATTTGAAGCTCTACGCCTCTACCAACGAATAGAACAGCTGCTGCCACGATTGCGAAAAACCATAATTCTACACGGACAGACGAGAGCCAAACACCATTGAAGCAATTAATAGTTAGAGAGAAAAAGACACAAAATTAAGATAAGAAATTTGTTTGGATGTCAACAAATTGAAGGAAGGACCACAGCTGCTGCTGCTGCTGCTGCAGTGGAGCTTCAGATGATAATGATGCTTGATGAAGATTGAAGATCAAGCTATGCATTGGCTATCATTATTGGCTACAACCCAACCCCCTCACTCATTGTGATTTCATGCATAGAATTGTGTGCCCAAACACCCCCCCCCCCCCCCCATCTCCCAACACCACCACCCCCCTTCATGCAAGTTGCACAACATAAACACACAGCTTCATTCTTCCATTTCCATTTTTGCATGTTTTGCAACCAAACTTAACTTCAAAGCCAAGAATTCTTGAAAAATGCAAGCTTTTGCAGGCATGTGTGCAAGTATGCATTATGCATCCAACAATAAGCCATACAAAATAGAAAAAACAAAGTTACTTGGAATAGAAGGCACTGCCCATCTACTCTAATGCAACGTAAATATATAGCCAATTACCAAATTAAGCTAAATAATTGCACAAGAAAAAAGTGATCACTACAACATAATGTAAGGCTTGAATAACATAGGTGTGGTCGAGCAAGCAAGTTGCCGACTCGCCGCGTGCCTATTGGCTTTGATGTGAAGTTCATAGAGAAGACAAGAATTCAGTAACCAATTAATACAAGAAAAAGATCACCTATATAGTGGAGCATGTAGGGAAAATACCTGCAAATATTGATGCTCATGAAAATTCGTTTTCAGCAACTTGGCTACTTGCAAAATCACCTATATCACTTAGGTATATGTATGTGTGTGTAATTATGATTTCTTCTTTTTGTTTTGTTTTTCAAGATCAATGTATCAAAGTGTAAATAGTTTTTTCCTCTATGTGGGTGTTTGGCTTTTTGAGTTTTCCTAAGGGGAAATGGGATTCTCTTCTTTTGTTACCAAATAGGGAAATTTTCAACCCCCATTTTGAACTTTACTTGCAAGTTGAGCTATTTCATAAAGGTACAACAAATTTGGAAGGCGTTTTGCTTTTCTTTCTCAACTGTCTTTAGCCATCAAAGCAAGGAGAGATACACTTCACTCACAAAGAAGAAACAGTTTTGACAAGAATGCTTCCTTCCATATTAGATGTCAAGTAACCTTCTGTATTCCTTATCTACAAGCATTTATAATTTTAACAATTCCAACTCATATATAAGCCACGTAAATTGTAGTACATATTTAGAAGCCAAATCTAAGTACAAAGATGCTGATTTTGTAATTAAACAACACATATATAATGTACAATGCCTAGCAAAAAAACATGCCAAAATCAAGTTCTTCGCAAATTTCAATATACACTACAATATACTAGTACAAGCAACCACCCTAATCCATGAAGATACGATGCTGATTTTCACCTCTAACACCATACATTTCCACTTCCAAATCATCGAAATCAAGGGTTTTGCAGTCAATGTAAATTACTACATGAAACTCAAATAATATGAAATTCAAATTGCACAAAGACAATAAGAATAAATCTAGAATGGCATTAAAATGAGGAAGAAAAGACATGCAAATGTAATTTCCGATACATCAAATTAATATGGAATTGCCAAGGCAAATTAGAATCCTAATAAACAAAATGTGTAAATCAAAGCACTTGGCAACTGCTACAGAAACTATATAGAATCAAACAATAGTCAGAAATGCATGAGCAAAAGATCTCCAAATTGTACCACATTGTAAGCATAAAGTGCAACCTACTCACCTCCCACAAATCCTCCAAATTCATCATCTGCTGCATTCCATCTCTTCTCCCAATATTTCATCCAAATCTTCACCAAATTCTATACCACTAAATCTCACAAACTAAAAAACTGCTCTTTTTCCTCACATTTTCCCTAAACAAAGCTGATGAGAATTACCACATGAAGTAAAAGCTAAACACAGCTAGAAAATAATACAACATTATTTAAAAAACGTTAAAACGGCGGCCTCGCCGCACCACCACCGCCGCCGCCGCTGCCCCATCCAAAAAGCTCCGCCGAGAACGGATAATTACCCGGCGGCGGCGTCGCATTCCCCCCGCCCCCGCCAGAGTTCAGAAACGAGCCGCCAACACCGTCTCCGCTGCCGCCATCGCCGCCAACGCCGTCTCCGCCGCGGCCGCCAGCAGTGACGCCGGACGACTGGGACGCGCTGGGCTGCGGCGCGGCTGCGGCGGCGGTGCCGCCGCCGCCCTCCTCCTCCTCCAGCGGCAGCCGCTCAAACACCGCATTCGCAAACGACGCCGCCATCAAAACCACCGGCCCGGAGGCCATGAGCGGCGCCACCACCGTGCCGCCGACCACCTGCCCCTGCCCGCCGGAGAGGAAGATCGAGAGGCCGCCGGCGCCGGGAGGCGCCGGTGGCGGCAAAACCGTGCCGGAGAGCGACAGAATCTCGAACCTTCCGTGGAGAGTGACGACGGCGCCGGGCGGCGCGCCGGGCTGGCGGAGGGTGACGTTTGTGACGGTGCCGCCGCCGCTGAGGACGCAGACGCCGCGGCCGCGGCGGCGCGCGTAGACGGCGACGCTGTCGACGACGTCCGTGCCGGAGGAGATCTCCAGCACGTGCGAGCGCAGCGCATTGGGGCTGTCGCGCGTGACAATTATCGGCGGCTTCGGCTTGTTCTTCGAGCCCGGCGGGCGCCCCCTCGGCCGCCGGTTGCCGGAGGCGGTGCCGCCGGAGCTCGTGGTGGCAGCGTCTCTCTCCGGCAGCGAATCCTCCTTGGAATCCTCCGCCTCAATCTCCGCCGAATTAGGGTTTGTCAGTAGCTGGTGAACGTAGCGCGATGAATCCATTCCTCTTCACTTGCATCTAACTCTCTCTTGCCTTCTTGTTTCTTCACCTCCAAATCACTAATTAAATAGATATAAAAATAGAAATATATAGGTGGGGAATTAGGTTGATATTCTTTGTTGTTTCCGGTAAATTGAGAAGGATATTTTGTACTAATATCTGACAATAACAAGATTGAAATGAGGTGTAGTGAGAGAATGAGAGAGGAAATATTTCTTGAGATCCAGAGAGAGAGAATGGAGTACTATTTGACCAGAATCCGAGAAGTGATTAGACATCCATATCTATCAGTTTATGAATAAAAATAAAAAATTGAAAATATTAAATGATGAATTTCCACCTACTCAAAACGTTGAATGCTTTCTTGTTATAATCTTGTGTATAGTAATTGCACACACCACAATAGTCATATGTAGCTCCAAAATATTTCGACGACAACTTGGGGCAGAAACAACCAAGAAGCATTCAAATAGGGAGGGATAAAGATTGACAAAAAGGCAATAATTTATAGTATATAGATTAGGGTGAAAAAAGTAATAATAATAATAGTGATAAAACCCTTTTTCCAGAGAGCAAGGTGATAACGTCAAAGTTGGATGAAGTCTGGGGAAAGCAATATCAGAGGAGATGGATACTTTGCGGTGAAGTGAGAGAAGTTAGAAATAGAAATATAAATATGAGGTGGGATTATTTAATTAATTAATAAAGAAAGAAAAAGAAGGGAAGAAAAGTGTATATTATTATTATATAGAAGTTGAAGAAGGGAAGAATGGAATATGGGATTATAATAATATTATTATGAAAATTTAGGTTAATGTGGAAAGAAAAGCAGAAGAGTTGCAATGGTAGCTTTGCATTGATTTCTAAAGAGAGAGAGAGAGAGGGGAAATAGAAAAGCAGACAATTACCGAGACTAAATTCCTCGAATTACTCATCCCATTCCCACCATCAATTTACTCTCCTTTACCTCTTTTTAGGTCTTCTAAATAATAAATAAATAAATGGACTTCATTTACTACTCGACCAGCATTCAAGTTTATATTTTTTCCACTGGTTTGTGGATACTTGTCTCCGTTTTTATGCAATATAACAATATATCGTCTGTGTATAATATCGAATTCTATTTTATTATATTATAAGAAATTGTTCGATTAACGAAGAATTTAATTTAGGGAGAATGAACTAACTACAACGAAAACAACAAGAAAAATAAACTTGTTGAGTGTTATTCATAATTTTATATTCACTCGGTCCTTCCGACGTAGTTTATATATTCTCTCAAAAATTTAGTGTTATTTATGGTTGATTAGATTCACTCTGTTCGGCGAATTTTGACGTTTGCTTTTGAGAATATGATATAAGAAAATATGAAAAGTAAGTGTATTTTTTCATCAAATTCGTTGGGACAAATGAAATATTAGTAATTAATTTATATTAATAACGAAAATAGTGGATGTAAATAGTGAAAATTAATATTTAGGATTCTGAGTTGGAAGTTTCCCAACTTTAATGTCAAATTAGATAGATTTAGTGCAAATTTTTGAAAGGAATCAAGAAATCTCATCCAATATAGCATCCTTTAGCCAGGAAAGAAAATTATTACTGCAATATTAATATTCATGATCAAACTTTTTTTTACAGAGTTTGGTTGGCTGAGTCTGAGTGTGAAAATTTATTAGGGTAATTTTGCACGTGTTGTGGATAGCATATATGGTTGCAGTATATAGATTACAATATGTAAAATTTTCTCTGTGGAATTTGAATGAGAAATTGAAAATAAAGCAAACTTTGTATGTTTGTTGACACTTTCATCGAAAGCTCATATTGTGTAGTTCTGAATTTAGAATGGATTTCAATATGCATGTTGGAAGAATTTACAGTTCCTACTATTTTTTTATTGAAATCTGCAAAAACGTGAGACAAATATGTACGCACTCATACACGTAAATTAACACTGTTAATACAAATTAATTGGCGGTCTTTTTGATACAATTGTTTACGTTTTCCTCTTCTTTCTTTATTATCTCGATAACTTTGTTCGCTTATCACTAGATTAAAATTATACTCCCTCCGTCCCCGAAAGATGTGCGCATTCTTTATTTAGAAACCTACTTTATGAAAAGTCAACAATATCCAACAAACATACACACAATTTTTCAAAAAGTGGGATCCTTACTCCACTCAAATTCACTTTATCACACTTTTTATTAAAACTCGTGGCACTTTTCAATCCACACACCTTTTAGGGACGGAGAGAGTATATTATAAATATTGTTTGAGTAAACGAGCTCCATTTCGAATATGAAAACCTAATACTCTTGAACTTATTTAATTACAAATAATTTAATTAATTAAACCAGTAAATTAATAGGAAAAAGAGGCCTAATCATTACGAAATTTTACACCGGCGCCGGAAAGCACTTCAATAAAACAATTTGCCCACATTGCTATTATTGACATACTTTAATCCTACTTACCAAACAAGCTAGCTCCTTTTCTTTTAGAGTCACTGTGCCAAAATACACTTTTTTTTTTGGCTAAATTCAGGTTTTACACATAATTTTTAAAATCGATCTGTAAATACATAACATTTAGTATCATTCTGATTTTTAACACGAGTCTATTTTCAGGTGAAGTTGAAGCTGAGTTGGAGGACGAAATTGGCACTTTGAATACCGAAATTTACAAAATGAAGTCATTTTGTTTAAAAACAAAGATAAAAATTGGTTTTTTATTACATCGGAAAATATGTCGGTGTCAAAAATCAGAATGACATCAAAGGTTGTGTACTGATTTTAAAAATCATGTGTAAAATTCGAATTTGATCAAAGTTCGTATATTTAGGCGCAATAACTCCTTTTTCTATTTATTTTTTTGAAAGAATAATACATAATTGAAATCTATCATCAATTGACTATATAATACAAATTAAATCAAATATTTAGTGTTAGTACTTCTGTTTTACAAGTGTGAGGCTTATAATTCAAGTCCCACATCTTCTGTTTTCCTAATTAAAAGAAAGTTAGCTATATTTAAAATTGGAATAAATTTGTAGCAGGTGTGGTTGGGAGATTGATGGTCAAGGGTCAAAGCGTAAAGAAGCATGTGTAATGTGTCTGTGTCGGGTTATTGGAACTTGCCCATTCCATCTATTCTATTCCTGCATTTTAACCTTATCTCTTCTTCAATTTTTTGGATTTTCCCATGCACCATTTAATGCCAATGCCAATCAATCAGTACAACAAAACAAACACACCACAAATACAATTACAAATAGAAATTAAATAGATAAGTACAGCGGTTAAATTAAATAACCAACATCGTCACAACTATTTTAAATCCATATGCATGAATATACAAAATAAATTCTTGATGAAATCCCCTGCACCACTAATTTGTGATTATAAATTTAAGGGGTATTAGTCAATTATAACCCCATTTTTACATTCATAATTACATTATAGCTCAACCTTTTAATAATATACAAATATAGTCTGACCTTTGCTCCGTTAAATCATTTATAGTCCGGTTAACTAACGGCCGTTATCTCGTGTTGACGTGCACAAACGGATTTGACGTGTCAGTTAAAAATGCTAACAAGATAATAAAATAATGGAGTAAGGTTAATTTATTAGTCACTCATAGCCCAACCTTCACATATACTATAACTTTATAGCTCGACCTTTCCAAAATATCAAATATATCCCGAAAATTATTCCTTCATTATATTTATAGTCCGATTAATAATAAGAGATAAAAGTTGGAAATTAGCACAAAAATTTGTCACTTCTAAACTCTCGTGTTACATAATCATTCTTCGATTTTTTTCCTCAATTTCTTAACAAAGGAAATACAAAGAAATTAACTCCTTTGTTAAGAAAATGAGAAAAATTATTCGGGGAATAATTATGTGATATGAGAGTTTAGAAGTGACAATTTTCCGTGTTAATTTCCAACTTTTATTTATTACTATTATTATTCGGGCAATAGATGTAATAAATGAAAAATTTTCGGGTTATATTTGATATTTTTGAAAGGTCGGGCTATAAAGTTATAGTATATGAAAAGGTTGGGATATAAGTGACTAATAGAGCTTATTATTTTATTATCTTGTTGGCATTTTTAACGGATACGTCACATCCGTTTGTCCACGTCAACACGAGATAACGGCCGTTAGTCAACCGGGTTATAAATGATTTAACGGAGCAGAGGTCAGACTATATTTGCATATTATTGAAAGGTTAAACTATAACGTAATTGTGAGTGCAAAGGTAGAGCTATAATCCCCTAAGTTTAATGAGTGTAACTTTTATGGTCGTTTGAATATAGTACAATATATCGATTCTCATAAAAATAAATAAGTATTACTACATATTTAGGCTTTAAGATATTATTTGAATGCGTTAGACGTGTGTTGTCGTATATTCCCTCATTTTCAATTATATAGGCGGATTGTAATTTCACAAAGAATATGTATATATTTATTCTTTGATGATATAAAGTAAGACTATATATTATTTTAAACATTAAACTATACCTAAAGGATCATTTTCTTATAAAAAATATTTTGCATCCCCCCCCCAAAAAAAAAAATTCTTAAACAATGACGGAAACAATGTAGGCAATTGGATTTATTAGCGAGCCATAAGATGAGAGCATAATATTTTTGAAGGAAAAACAAAATTTTCAAATATTGAAACTTGGATTTATCATCGAATTGGAAAATGAATGCAGGATGTTCTTGTAAAATCTTATAAATTAGGGTTTAAAAAAATATTTGTTGAAATTTGGGATATTTATGATAAAAAATTGATAATTTGGAGTATAAAACATACTTATTAAAGTTCAGAATATTTTTGATAAAAAAAAAAATATACTCCCCCGTCCCATTACAAGCGTCTATGTTTTCTATTTTGGGAGTCCCGTTACAAGCGTCTACATCCATAAAAGGAAATAATTAACAATTTTCTCTTTCCTACTTTATCATTTAAACTTTTCTCTCTCTTACTTTATTAGTACTTATTTAATTATAATTCTACTTTTCTCTTTTCTATTTTATCATTTAAATTATTCTCTTTCCTACTTTATCTAACTTAATCACTCTCTAAATACTTATTTTTTTAATCTCTGTGCCCTTAATTATATGGACGTTTGTAATGGGACGGAGGAAGTATATTTTAGGATTTAAAATGACTTTTACTTATAAATTAATTCTAAAATGAGTCAAAACATTAAATGAAGTTATCAACTTTATATATATTTGCGACATCCGGGGAAAAATGGGAAAACACGAGCTTATATAATTGGACGGAAAAAATCATTAAAAATGAAAGACAAAATACGGATTTACAATTAATAAATTTTCCCCCCAAATTGGAAGCAAAAATAGAGAAATGCCCCACAAAATGTCCCCAAACAGCCCCCACCCACACAAATATTGACCACCGCCACCCCCACCAACCAACTACTTTCAAATTAATTTCTGCCCACTAATTTCTTAAATTCTCATTTCAGGTGTACCCACCAGCAATTATAAACCACTAATTAATTTCTCTCTTAACTTCATATTATACAATCACACACGTGTATATTTCTATACCTAAATTCTGGAGATATATATTTTGTATTGAGATAACAAGTTGAGAGGTGATAAGAGGAAATAGGTGTCCGTATTCTATTTTTCTCATTATTATTTCAGTTGACATTATTGTGTACAATAGACTAATTATCTATATTAATAACTACACTTTTATGACTAATTATTTTATACTACATACTACTATGACTAAAGCAGAAGCGGTAGTTCACTTAGTTAATGTCAAATCAATTTTAATTTATTTTGTAGTTAAATCAAACTCACCTTTTGGAATGCTACGTACGTTCATAAATTATTTGTTATATTTTGATCGGTGCGAGTATTAGAAATGGGCCCTCACCCTCTTATAAGGCCGTTTAAGGGAGTGAAGGCCACCACCCATTTCTGTTCTATATCGATTTGGTAAAGGGTCCTAACTCAATATATAAACTTTGAGTACCCTTCCCTCTTATAAGGCCTTTAAGGGGGTGAGGGTCCATTTCTAATATGGTATCAGAGCAGGTCCAAGTATCGATGTGGATTCTTTGTTCACATGTGGAAGTCCAATGTTCATTCCGGCCCACACGTGCGAGGGCGTGTTAAAGCCACCCATTTCTGTCCTACATTGACTTGGTAAAGGGTCCTGACTCAATATATAAATGTGGAGTACCTTTCCCTCTTATAAGGCCTTTTTAAGGGGGTGAGGGCCCATTTTTAATAATGAGTTTTAATAATTTTGTTGACTTAGTTGAAAATATGTATTGAAAATTATAAAATACTATATTATAAATTAAAAAAATTAGGTTAAAAATTACTATAAATAGAAATGTCAAATAATTTATGGACAAAAGGAAAATTTTGTAAATAATTTGTGGACGGTAAGAGTTACGACACCGAAAATCGAATTGCACAACGTTTTATTAATGGTTTGATTATTAACTAATCTCTTAATTACACTGAGACAAAAAAGTGAATAATTATATTTCAAAATGCAACTTTTTACCTCTTAAAAAAAAGTGTAAATTTATAATGTTTTTGTCGTTTATGGATAGGGTTGAAGTATATTACTACTTCCTATTAAAAGCATTTGGTCCACATATTTTACGATTGACTTTAAAATGTCCATGTCAGCTAATTTGAAATTCTTTTACCAAATAATCAAATTAATTAAATGACATGGAAACTCAACGTGCATGAATATTCTTTCCTTTTTCTCGATGGGAGAAGAAAATTCCAGATCTTTTCTTTAATTGGGAAAAATAGAGGTGAGCACAATGAAATAAGAAATAAAAAAAATGGTTTTGTAAATTTGTAAGTATTGTGGCAATGGACCATAAGTGGAAAGGTACTATGAAAGCACAAATTTTATTACGAATATAGAAAGAGTGGTTGAAATTAAATCAGGTATGATAGCGAATGGGCCCAAATCATGTCCCAAAATGGAAGTACCATAGTGAAATACTTGTGGTGCACGAATAGAAATTATTGTAAGCTATTTACACCTATTTTGAATAAGTGATTTTTGGTGTAAAAAAATATAGTATTTCAAAAGGAGGGAAAAAAAGAAAACAACACACCTTTTTTTGAATCATTAGTGAGTGGTCATGGATTTGAATCTCGTCTATGCGCGGTTATTTTTTCATTTTTATGTGATGTAGTTGTCCCGTCTTTATGCGGTGTAATTAAAAAATTTGATTTTAATTTTTTAAAATAGTTTATAGCCAAAACTACGTTATTTTAATTTAAGGGGTCGCTATTACATTAACATGTTTTCTATTATCAAATAGTATTAATTAACTAAATAGAAAATTATAGATAAAAATGAAATGCTCTCTTTGTCTCAATTATATAGGCTAATTGGAATTTTCTCAAAAACTAAGAAAATGCATTGAAAAACAAACTATATATATATATATCATATTTATTAAATTAAAGCTAGTCTGAATCAAATTAAATAATTACACTAATAAGTGAATTAAGAAGTCGCTATTTTTTATGAAAACAAATCTATACAAATGGGACATTCGAAAAAGGAAAACGAACCTATATCACGGCGGGAGTAAAATTCAACGGTGCTTACTCGCACGACAAGGATTTTCTTTTTTCCAAAAATAATAATATAGCAAGTTGTAATAATAGAGTAATAGTTGATGGGCATAGGATGAGCCAAATGGTGCCATCACATCTCCAAAAATGATAGGCCTACCACATTCCAATTTCCAACTTGGGGGGTCCAAAATCCATTTGCCCATTTTGAGTGATGGCCTTTCACATCCATCCATACTCATTTAGGAAAACACCAACTTCTCTCAACTCAAGGGTTCCACATTACGTATCGACTTATCATTCTTGATCCATTAATATTTTTTCGACACTTGTTACTCTAATAAGTAATACCAAGATCCAAATGAACCGTTACACATAGAATACACGTACAAATCTTGTATATTCGTGTAATACTTGTAACGAGGTCAATGTTTGTGCACACAAGAAAAGAGACGGTTGCAACGGCGGTGAAGGAGGGGAGGATGGCCACGCTGATGAAGTGCAGCTCAGTTGGTAAAATGCCTTTGAGTGATTAAATTTGACTTTGTGCATTTACTTGATTAAAATTTGTAGTTATGGTCAAGATTTATCTTTATTATAAGGAATAGCTAGCTATGTTCCATAACTACCCCTATATTATTTGATGACTTAATTGCATTAAACTATTTGAAGAAGAGGAAGTCAAATCCAATTTATGCATATAGTGTGTGAACATGGTACATGCATGCACAAGCATGTGAACACTCATAAGTGCGACAAGCAATATCTTCTCAATTTGCTCCATTTCTAACAATCTTTTTTCTTTGCCGATTCAAAATATAAGTAGGTGGAAGGAATGATTTGAAGCACCAACCTAGCTACTAACAAATTTATATAGAAATTATTTAATAAATATTACTAGTACATTTGATGTATATAATTACATAATTCATACTAACAAATTAATTTTTCGGCTTTCAGTGTTAAAAAAATCAGCATACATCAATGCATCACTATCTCAGGTGAGAGTCTTACTAATATTCTATTGAATATTTCTTGGTGAGTACTTGATAAAACATTTTAAAAAAACTAGTAGTTATTTTCCACCAAATGCAACTGATCTAATCATGCATGCTTTTGATAATTTTTTCAATTGGTAACAATAATAACTCAATCTTTCAAGGATCAATTATGTGTTCATCCACCTTGACAGAAGAACATGGAACCATGATATATTATTTCATGTTCGACCTAAGCCAAATCCAATACGTATATTATACGGAGTAATTGATAAAAAAGAATCCTACTCCCTATATTTTTTAAAAGATAAATTTATATTGAAGATATATGAAAAAAGGGAAAAATATATTCCTACGTACAATAAATGTTTAGATACAAAATAATACATGTGAGATAATTCGTGTCTTGCAATTTGTATGACAGACGACGTTATTCAACATAACAAATTATTGTTGAAAATCAACTATAAAATTCAATAATTACAAAATTGTAGAAATAAAAGTTTCGTCTAAGACAAAAGGACAGAAAAACAAATTAACAAAATGAGGGGCCACACAAGCAAAAGTTTGATTAAGGTCTATAAACAACGATTCTTGTCCTGTTTTAAAAATTCAAAAGAGATTTCCAAGTTGTTAATAGCTTTTTAGTAGTGCCCAATAAAAAATATTATCTTTATATCTCTTTTGCATAACGGGCCAAATAAAAAAGGAAAAAAACGGTATATGGTGTGGTTAATAATTATTTAATTGGCTTCAAATTTGTTTATTTAATCCACAAGCATGATTAGGACATGGTACTGGGTATGGGAGTATCATAACATATATTATAACCTTTTTCTTTTCAAAGAAAGCAGTCGAGCCGATTTAATCTAATTAAAATAATATAATAAAATATTCTATGAAGTCATAAATCATAATGCGCCAAAATAGCCATAATATACTAAATAAGTAACACACGACAACAATTTAAAGATATAATAGTAGTTTTCCCGCACCATGTATACCCAGAGACATAATTTAGTTATAATGACATTGACCTTATAATAACTTATGTGTAAATAATACTAATAAATATTTGAACAAGAGAATGAAGTCGCAGTCGGATTCGGATTCGGATTCGGTACATCATTAGATATTCAAATAATTTAAATATAGTTTTCGAGAAACATAATAAACATCATCACCTACTTGCATTGAAAGGAGACATAAATTCTACAAATTGGGAGTCGACAAAGTCAAATTTTCGGCTAACAATTCTTGATTATATCAACGTATGGATGCCAACTACCCATTTTAACAGAAAAAAATAGGATAAATCTATGTAGCCACAATGTGGGTGGCCATAAAATGGTTTAATAGAGGAAAAATTTATTCATTGAAACCTTTTGAATTGAAATAAAAAATGAATTGATTGTTTTATCATAAATATAGATTAATTATTAATAATAACTAATAGTTTTAGTTTTTATTTAACTTTGTAAAT
>JAYJMF010000001.1:6142916-6154263 GCA_036873715.1 Salvia sclarea | reverse complement strand
ATATATATATATATATCGTCTCGTAGATATTTTTCTCAATTTTGTCACTTTTTAACTTCAATTTTACTTTTCCAGTTTATCGTCACTTCAAATTCTAGATTTCTCTTTCCTGTTACATCAACTCAATAATTATTCTGACCTTCTATTTCTGTTTTTCAAACTTATAGAAGCTCATCAAAAATTCAAAACAGCAAACGGAAATAAAGAAAATTCAAGTGTAAATGTGATTAATATTGTCTAATAAAATATGATTTCTCATCATGATACGTCAACAGTAGTGTTTTTGTTTTCAACCTTGAATCATTTTCGTCAGTTTTGCAATGCGATATATCAAATTTTGAAATTTTAAACTTCTAAATAAAAAACAGAAAACTTAGTCATATTGTATATAGTGGTGTCACGGAAAAATACAAACGAGTCAAGCAAAATAAAAAACGAGAAAAAGTAGGAAATAAAAAATAAAAAATTAAACAAACAACATGCCGCCAGTGAAAAAAAGGGCAATAGAAAAATGGAGAACTATAGAATACAGATGATATTTTCCCAAGTATATAATATTCTCTTTATGCTCTAGCTAGTAGCTACATCGTTTTGAATAATCAGACAAATTTTGACAACATAAGAAATTGTCGTGGAAAATTCTGAACCAATTTATATAAACCAATTTAATATCAATCTATATACTGTATAATATGGTGCGATCAACCACTCTTTTGAGCAAGAGTTTCCGATCAAGAACTATCTTAGTCTAATATATTTAAAATTAAATAATTTCAGAACTAGCATACTAACTGTATACAATTATAATCTTAATTAACCTTCTCGAGTTCACAATATTGAAATATAGAAACCCTTCTTTTTATGTAATAGGTCAATACTAAAATCTTATATATATAAACATTACGCACCATAAATATAATATCTATTCGCATGTCGGTATCCTTTTTTGAACCAAAATTTTCTATGAGATACTCATTTCTTTCAATTAAACTATTCAAACTACTTATGATAATTGTTGTGATTAAATCCCACCACCCAATTTTATAATTATTTATAAAAACCATGATGACTAGGCTAATACTCCACTACTTTTAATATCAGATATTGCATAATGATGTCTTGTAACAGAAATTCACTATTTTCCACTTTGTGTATAATAATAGTTCTTTTAATCATGCCATAAGTTTGATTGATGTGATATAAAAAGAGTTATTCGTAAGCTATAGTTCTATAGTTGTATTTTATATTATCTGCCAATGATTCATTTGTCTCGACGAGTTTATAATAATACTATTTCATATTCGATATACATAGAGGCGAACGTAATCCAATGTATTTCATATTCGATATACATAGAAAAAATATCATACTTTGCAAACAATTAAGTTTTTTCTCTCTCTCTCTCTCTCTCTCCCATTAACATCATATTCGTTAAAATTAGCAAATTAATATACAACCAGTATGATATTTATTGTTATCGCGAGCCACGTGAATACTTTTATTTCGGAATGTAAGCCCTCTGATATCATTGAATATACATTAAAACATTGTGCGTATATATATACCATAATTTAAACGAAGTTATATAATTGAAATGAACATTAAAATTATTGATTTTTTTTTCAAAATGGAATCATTTTCAAGTCAAACTATCAATAAATGCTGACAATATTAGCAGCCTACTAGAATAAAATTCTATCATTATTGATAAATCAATATAATATGTTTCCACATTTAAGCCAAACATAATCTTATTTGCTTAAACAAACGCTTAGAAGGCACAAATTTGGAAAAAATATTACGACTCAAAGTGAAGAAAATAAGACTCTGTCTAATCACTAAATTAAAATCAAACATCATAACAAAACAACAATCAAAAGACAAAAATCAATCAATGAAAATAATAGGAAAGAAAGATTTTAAGTAGAAAAGAAAGAGACTGGTTTCTCCCCCTGTAAAGAAAAAGAAATTAAAAGAATAATTAGTAATTAGTAAAAACATTTGGTCATCAATCATAGTAATAATGCAACTACTACTCGTGATTGTTTCATAAGAATTTAAAGAAATGGGAAAATGATAGATGGGGCCTTGATTTCGAACCGGACAAGAATTCACAGTATCTAATGTTTTTACGACAATTATAATTCTTTCTTGATCAATTTGGGGCCTCAGCTTAGTTGTTTCCTCTGTCTTCTTCTTCTTCTTCAATCTCCTCTCTCTCAAAAAGTTCACTTTTTTTACTTCCCACCCCTTCAGTTATTTGCCAAGATCTCCTATTTTCTTGCAAAACAGATTAGATTTTGTCATAGGATTCTGATTCTTTTTCAAAATTGAGATTCCGGGCTCCCTTCAATTCGTGTGTTGAGGTTTTGGGTTCGATTGTTTTGAGGAATTATCGAATAAAGGAGCTATCTTGAATTCAACTGAACTAACTCATGGATAGTGATGGAGTTTATTTAGTTTCTGCCCATTCAGTTCCAGACACTCTAGATTCACTTGTATCTTAAAAGGGGCCTTTTTTGAGACATTTGTTTGTCACCACTATGCAAGTTTAAATTGCCCCCACAAATTTCATCCCAATTTTGCTGAATTTTCTGCACAAGGAAAGTTTTTCTTACCACATAGTTTGTCTGTCACTCCTTTGCTTCTCACTCTAGAAAAACAAAAGGGTAGGGAGTCAAATATATTTATCACTCTTTTTGCTAGTAGGCTTTGAGTTGAGCAGCAGCCACTTTGCTTTCTTTCTACTCCCAAATTGCTGCAGTTTTGCCCTTTTAGCTCCTCAAAAGGTATTCCCCCCTCTCTCTCTCAGATCTTTCTGTATCCCTTTCTCTTCATAGCCTTTTCTTGATGTTGATGGCTTCTATCAATTATTTCTGTGGAGTAACTTTTATGAAAAATAAGAATCTTGAGCCTAGTTTTAGGAGGATCTATGTTTTGCTTTGTAATTCTTGATTGTTACTGTTTTATTGATCTTAGGTTTGAGGGTTGGAGTTTGTGGATTTCTAGAAGATGAACGGAGCTGCATTGGTAGCAATTGCTGCCACAATTGGCAACTTTTTGCAGGGATGGGATAATGCAACAATTGCAGGTTTATTTAGTTTATATGTTAAATTTGATGATTTGATCGCTTTCTATCTTTCTGAATTAGTCCCTTTAATGTTTGATTGCATATTGTTTTGTATCTGATTGTAATGACAATTGTGTTAATCTGATCTTGACAAAATCAAGCTTATTTTGCTGATTTTGATGCTTAGTCATTGGAGTGTTAGTGTGTCTGATTAGTTATGATTCGCCGTGTATGTTAATAGGCGCTGTCGTTTACATTAAAAAAGAGCTCGAGTTGTCGGCCGCCATAGAAGGGCTTATCGTGGCAATGTCGCTCATTGGAGCCACGCTTATCACCACTTGCTCGGGGACGATATCGGACTGGGTTGGTCGACGTCCCATGCTTATTTGTTCGTCCATGTTCTATTTTCTAAGTGGGATTATAATGCTGTGGTCGCCTAACGTATACGTCCTGCTCCTAGCGAGGCTGTTGAATGGTTTTGGTATCGGGCTTGCCGTTACCCTAGTTCCCCTCTACATATCCGAGACTGCACCGTCGGAGATAAGGGGCCTGCTGAACACGCTTCCCCAGTTCACCGGCTCCGGAGGGATGTTTCTGGCGTATTGTATGATTTTTGGGATGTCGTTGCTGGCCGCGCCCAGCTGGCGGTTGATGCTGGGAGTTCTTTCCATCCCGGCCCTTCTGTATTTTGCTTTGACAGTGTTCTATTTGCCCGAATCCCCTCGATGGCTCGTGAGTAAAGGGAAGATGCTTGAGGCGAAACGAGTGCTGCAGAGGCTGCGTGGCAGGGAGGATGTTTCTGGTACGCTTGCTCATTTTCGTTTGCACAAATCAGCTTTGAATGACATAACTTAGATTGTTTATCTCGTCGTTTTAACACGTGTGGTGTGGCTGATCTGGCTTGATAGCGATCATTTAATTACTTGTCTTATCGGCATAATTCCTGATTGTGACAACTTACTTAAGCAATTGAGTTAGTTTGTGCTGAGTTATCTATGGTTGTTTGAAGGATTCCTATCTTGAGGGGTCTAACTGTGTTGGTAGGGGTCGGATACGAGCTTTATAGGTGCAGGATAAGCTGTCATAACGATACTTGTCAATAAAGAAATAACACGAGTTTTTTGCAACCGATCATATGTTCTAAATCTTATATTAATCTATAAGTAAAGTATACGATGAGCTTAAAATTTATGGGACTCGACATCGTTTGTAAATGGCTGCATTGTTTGGTTTGGTATCGATTGAAAATTGTAGGAAGTTGTAATATCTAAAACTCGAATGTTCTTACGATGGGCATACTTGTTTCGTTACGAGTTTTAGCATTTGAAATACGTTTAGAAGGCCGTTAAACTAATGAGATGTGACATTAGTTGGAGCATGATCAAGATTTGTTACCTATAAATGAGGTCGAAATTAAACCTGTCATGCTCCTTTCATCCACAGGTGAAATGGCTTTATTGGTCGAGGGCCTCGCCGTCGGCGGCGAAACCTCGCTCGAAGAGTACATCATCGGTCCGGCTGATGATATAGACGAGGACCAGGAACCGACGGCAGATAGAGACGCGATCAAACTGTACGGACCCGAGGAGGGTCTCTCGTGGATCGCGAAGCCTGTCACGGGGCAGAGCCGTCTCAGCATCGTCTCTCGCCAAGGAAGCATGGTGACTCCGAGCGTACCTCTCATGGACCCTCTCGTGACGCTCTTCGGCAGCGTCCACGAGAAGCTCCCGGATATGGGAGGCAGCATGCGGAGCATGCTCTTCCCCAACTTCGGCAGCATGTTCAGCACCGTCGAGCCCAACATGAAGAACGAAGAGTGGGACGAGGAGAGCCTCCAGCAGGAAGACGAGGGCTACGGATCGGATGCCGGCGATCCCGACTCCGACGACAACTTGCATAGCCCGTTGATCTCGCGCCAGACGACGAGCGTGGAGAAGGACGGCAGCATGGTGCCGCAGTCCCACGGCAGCATCTTGGCAATGCGACGGCATAGCAGTCTGATGCAGGGGAATGCCGGGGACGCGAGCAGCATGGGCATTGGCGGCGGCTGGCAGTTGGCGTGGAAATGGTCGGAACGAGAAGGGGAAGACGGGAAGAAGGAGGGAGGTTTCAAGAGGATATATTTGCACCAGGAGGGCGGCGTCCCCGGCTCCCGACGGGGATCTCTCGTTTCACTCCCCGGAGATCACGCCGTTGGTGCCGACAGCGACTATATCCAGGCCGCCGCTCTAGTGAGTCAGCCGGCCCTTTTCTCGAAAGATCTTATGAATCGGCGTCCGGCCGGGCCTGCAATGGCCCATCCCTCGCAATCGGCCGGACAAACCTCGATTATGGCCGCTCTTCTCGAACCGGGTGTGAAACGGGCGTTGGTTGTCGGTATCGGACTCCAAATACTGCAGCAGGTACAAAGTTTACTTTAAAGTGAGATTAGATTTACAATACATAGGATTGAGTATTTGAAGGATTAGATGATCAAAGAAAACTAAAAATTGTTCAATTTTTCGAATCACATGGCAGATTAACATATACTCCCTCCTTCCCCTATATATATGCACCATGTTAATAAAATGTAGTCGACTTAGGCTTCAGTGGAGAATGGGTCCCACAAAAGGTATTAGAAAGTTGGAAAGTATTGTAAATACATGTAAAGGTAAGGGTATAAAAGTAAAATAAGATATGGGGTCACTTCCAAAAATGGAAAGGTGCATAATTTTGTGGAACATCCTAAAATGGAAAATAGTGCATAAATATGGGGGACGGAGGGAGTAATATTTTTTACCTATTTAAGCCATCACGCGTAGTGCAAATGAAACGGCCTTGTTGGGGAAGTTCGTGTCTGCATATTCGTTCAATAAGATCGTATAAACTGCCTTTTGTCGATGTGATGGCTCGAGTTTAGTAGCTGATGAATCCTTCTCCAATGCAGTTTTCCGGCATCAACGGCGTTCTCTACTACACGCCTCAAATCCTTCAGCAGGCGGGAGTCGACGTTCTTCTCGCTAACCTCGGGATCAGCTCCAACTCCGCGTCGTTCCTCATCAGCGGGGTCACAAATCTCTTGATGCTCCCGAGCATCGCCATCGCCATGAGGTTCATGGACGTCGCTGGTCGAAGGTACGTCTCAAATTCACCCGCTTACCTCGTTTCCGAATCTTGTCGAAGCTAAACCGACCAACACTCGCTATTTTCAGGTCGCTGCTGCTGACGACGATCCCGGTGCTAGTGATATCCCTCATCGCCCTCGTGATCGGGAACGTCTTCGACTTTGGGGAGGTCCTCCACGCCGTGATCTCGACGGTCTGCGTTGTGATCTATTTCTGCACGTTCGTGATGGGGTACGGGCCGATCCCGAACATCCTGTGCTCTGAGATCTTCCCGACGAGGGTGCGCGGGATCTGCATCGCCATCTGCGCGCTCGTCTTCTGGATATGCGACGTGATCGTGACGTACTCGCTCCCGGTGATGCTGAGCTCGATCGGGCTGGCGGGGGTGTTCGGGATCTACGCGGTCGTCTGCGTGATCTCGTGGATATTCATCTTCCTGAGGGTCCCGGAGACGAAGGGGATGCCGTTGGAGGTGATCACGGAGTTCTTCGCCGTCGGGGCGAAGGCGGCGAAGAGCGAGTAGGCGGCGGCGGGGCCGTGCTGACGTGGATGGTGGGGGCCATCCCAAGCAGTTTTGTGCAGTGTAGCATTGCACCTTTGTATCATACAGTGTTGTTTAAGCAGATCTTGTTGTGAGATTCAGCTCTTGCTGTTAAATATTTTGGGTGCATTTCATTTTTCTTTAGTTAATATCTTTGCACTAGCTAAATGGTAAATGTCACCTCAAAAAAATGGTAAATGTTGATTTTTATAACATAGACTAAGAAAAATAAGGCAGTTTTTCTTCTTATAACTTTTGAAAAATTATTTAGAATTGGGCACAATTGTGGTTAGGCATTAGGGAGGATATTGAAATTTCTAAAATGTTAAAAGTGGTGTTATATATGATTGCAATGTTTTTTCATTTTATTTTATTTTTGAGATGACAACTTACACATACACACTTGAGACTGCTCGAATATGAGAGGGAGTGTCTTACCAATTGAGCTGTATTTTATCGTACTTGTAATGTTTTAGAAGTTGGAAGAAAATTGCTAAGAGTTAAAAAAATGTGAGATTCTAACAACTAATCCAAGAGAAAACTCAAATATATGATCTAAATGGGTCAATTTAATGGTCCAAAAAAATGGAATATTGTGTTTTTAAAACAATTATTTTAGGCTGGGCTGAATATCGCAAATTGAACCATTAAAAACCTAACATTTAAAGCCCATATTGGGCCGAAATAAGTATGAGCCGTCGACAGCAAAAGATTAACTTATTATGACACGTTTGAACATATGCATTTGAAACAACAAAACTAAAACATAAATTTTTAAGAACTAGAATTTGAATCTGTTTACAATGTAGGATTTATAAATTTTCTGTATATTTTTGTCTTAAAAATGAACTAGATAATTGTAATAAGCGCACTCAATTGGGCATCGATTGTAGTATATTTTAGAATTTAATTAATAGACATTATTTGGACTTAAATATTTGCCCCGAAACTATAAACAATTCTTTAATGTGAATTATGCAACTCCTAGCTCCAAGCATGTTAAGTTAGAATACTAAATTTTAAAATTAATGATTTACATATTCAATTAGATTTACTTTACCCTTAGCCTTATACTTATTCTGTTGCAACTGAAAAATTGGTTGAATTTCCACTAACATTCTATTCATATTTCATAGATGCATATTAGACAACTCACTATAAAAATGTAAAGTAGGCAACTGGGGTTCTGCTATTAATTTATTTATTTTTGCAATTTTTTAGTTAAGATTTTGGACACCTTATTAGCATACAAGAAAAAACATGTTTCCTCAAACTACCAAAACTAGACAAAGAAACTTAAGAAATGCCTTAAATTCTTGAAATAAAAAACTACAAAGTTTTTACCTACATGCTATTATAGCTCACACTCTTTTTCAATACGAGAAAATGCAGCTAAATTAAACTAAAACAAGTATTTTTGGGAAGCAAAAATTCACATATTATGCCTGATTTAACTGAAAATTTGAGGTTGGAGCATGCTCTTTGCATGAGGGTGGTGGTATCATCTTGGACTCTCTCTCGAATGTTCGTTTTTCTATCATGCTATCTATCTATCTCGTGTCTTGCTCTAGCTGACATTATTAGATCGTTTGTTTGACTATTTTACTACATGCATGTTGTGTGTGTGATTAGGTCTAACATCGTAAACTCGTGACTCTGAATTTAAGTCAGAATAGCAGCATTCATGCACCTATTATAACCGACATTTAACAAGATGAACGTGTTTAATACGTGATATACGGAGGAGATGCGGACTGTGTCGACTAAAAATAGAATATAACTGTATGAAATTTAAATTGTTAAAAAAAGTCCTTTCATTGTCCCACTAGATTACAAATATTCCCTTAAAAAATATTAAATTGTTTTCGTACAAAATATTGAGATATATTTTGTGTCTATATATATATCAACTATGTAATTATGGCACCCATCTCGAAAATGACATTAAATTATAACTTAATTATTTAGATAGTAACACCAACATTTAGTGGCATGAAATTTCGGGTGTAATAATAATTATATATACTATCTTATCTCTTTTCCTTTATCTTCACCGAACTTTTACGCTTTTAAATAATTACCTCCACTTGGTAGTCATTTATTAGGTAGTGCCATTATAAATAGTCGCCTATTTTGGCATGCTATGTAACGATTTTGTTTATAGTATTTTCTAATTGTTTTAATATAACATCTAATGCTTTATAAGTTTAATTATAACGATAATTTTTGTACTATAAATTCAAAACTAAATTAATACAATAAAAGATTAATTACGTATACTTGAATAAAATATATAGTACTTGTGTCAATAAATTAACTATTAATTAAATTATAAATGTTGAAAACAGCACAATATTAATTTGTTCAAATTTAATAGAAGGATTTTTTTTCTTTCAAAGCTGCCTTTTTTTGTAATTATCACATTTATAACATTTTCAACTAAATTTGCCCGATATGTACCCTAGAAAAACAATGTTCAACATTTTAAACATCGTATGAAAATTAAAAATGGATATATATAAATATATATATTATGTCTAAAATTCCAACAGGTTAATCATATACTCGTTAAATTGTAGCATTACTATTATGGTAAACTAATGTTATCATAATAATTTTTTTAAAAAAAGATGTTTAAGTAGAGTTTGGATTTTTAATAGAGGGAAAAGTAGGTAGTAGTTGGAGTGGAAGTTTGTTGATATGGTCAAATTTTCAACACGTATTCAATGATACCTTCACTAATTCTACATTTTCCTTATTAGTTTGTTTACCAAACTCTTTTTGCTATCATAAATTCATAATATGTAAAAATTTATTATAATCAAAGAAAGGAAAATATCCACTCACACCCTATTTTAGGGTGACTCGAACCCCCAACCTCTCGGTTGGAGAGGAAGCGTCTTACCAACAGGATGCACTTCGTTGTCAATAATCTGGAATTGTTTTGTGAAAAGTACTTGAGACGTACGAAAATATATAGACCTTTTGCTATCACAATATGTAGGAATAGGATGAACGAAAAATATAATCATAACTTAATAATTTAAATTCAGAAATGTGTTTTTCTTTATATGGCAACTCAACGAACTAAACGTTATCTTATGAGGACTAATATCATTTTAGATTGATTATCTTTTATTAAATTCATAAATGTGTTTTTCTTATGAGGACTAATATAATTTAAATTCATAAATGTGTTTTTCTTGACTCTGACTTGAGATTCAAAAATAATCCGACCTTTAAAATTACAAAATTTTCATTAAATTATTGAACACGACACATGAGCAACTTTTTCGGTGCCAAATGCTACACATTTCTTGTTTCTTCTCTCTTTCTATTTACGAACCCATAAAAATATAAAAGAAGAAAAAGAAGAAGAAGAAGAAAAAGAGACAACAAACGAAGAAATGAGTAATATTTCAGTACTGGAAATTTACGATTTGGCTAATTTTTAAACTTAAGGTCGTAATTTTCTTTTGAATTCTTAAAATATTGGATTTAATTTTTAAATTCAACCAAATAATGTGGCAAACTATAAAACCACATGGCCTCATCAACATTTTTCACTGGCGTATATATTTAGGTCGTATTTGGCTACCGACTTAAACTTTTTACGTCCAATAAATAAATTTGACTAATATATAGATGTATAAACAATTCATCATATGATGGTAACTTTTTTATTTATTTTTTAAATTTTTTATGTTGAGATGGTAAATTAGTACCATGTAAGATTAAAAATATCGACATATATAACATTTATTAATAATATTAAATAATCACGACTCCAAATATAAACTTTCTATTCACGTACAATTAATACATAATCACGATTTAATTAATACACATAAATTCATCCACCATCATACCTTATACGACAAGTGTGAAGTGTATTATATGTGTAAGGAAAAGCGATCAGTCTCTAACCAACTAACTCATCCTTATTTTAGTGGATGTGTTTAAGAAGATAATTTTATTTATTTTTTTAACAAATAGCAGCAGTCACTCTTTATTTTTCCTACTTGTTTCTCCCACTAGCTTGTAGTAATATTTTTGTAAAAGTGTGTGCATTAAGATTTTTTGTTGAGCAAATTCTTTTTTATAGAAAATACACATACATGAGACTTTTGAGTGTGAAAATATCTCCACAACATGTAAAAAGCACTCATAATACTTTCTTTTAATATATACTTTTGCTCCCTTCACTTTATAAATGTGAGGCGTAAGGTTCAAACTCCACCGCTCTTCCACCCGCAATAAAAAAAATACTAATACTTTTATAAGTAATTATTTTATTGTACTTCCAAACAAAATATTTTATCATTTGTAATTATATCCTAAATTATCGAAAATAAATTTTGAACTCTTAATTATTGATCTTGTATTAATTATTCCTAGACCATTTTTCGGCTCCAAAAAATTGATGCAGATCGCGTGAAGTAAACTCTCCTGAGTTAGAAAATTGACAAGGGGCAAAATCTATATATCAATTAAGACCAATCCCAATTTTACAATCAATTTGAAATTGATTTCAATTTCAATGGCAATTTTGTAGTTTTTTCAAAATCAAAGGTTTAATAATTATTTATAAACACTAAATCAATTTAATTTAATTCTTTAATTATACACGTT
>JAYJMF010000001.1:6125204-6142816 GCA_036873715.1 Salvia sclarea | reverse complement strand
AGATTAGATTTAGAGTAGGGGTATATTAGGCAATATAATATTTTGTCACACTGGCTCTTTTTCTATTAGTATAGATTTATAGTTTAAGATAAAATAAAAAATTTAAATTCACCTTTTTTATATAATCTATACAATTAATAATATCAATAACAATGTACGTATATTATAATCAAATTATATAAATATATAATAAAAAATAACAATAATAATATAGACCAAACGTACGTGATTAGTGTTCACTAGAAATTAATAGGAGTAACATATCATTCCTATGTATACATGCATACCTAATCTCTCATTATGTTCTTTTAATCTTATCACATCCACTATTCTTATATATGCTTTAAATAACTCAACTTAACATATAGCAACGAATTTTTATTTTTATTTTTAAATTACAAGACCAGTCATTTTTACCTACTATGGCGACGCCCCACGAAAAAAGCAAGTCGTGTCATAATTTATTTGCCCCACTATTAATTTCCCCAAATCATTCATACCCATTACCCCCCATTTTTCACAATAATTAAAGTCACATTCTCTATAAAGCACCACTACACCAATGATCACTGCAGTGAGCTTCTTTGTTTTCACATTCTAATTGAGTAATTGTCAACAATTTAGGCCCCACCCAAACAAATAATATACATTATTATATTATAAAAAGGAAACCCAAATCAAATCTATCCCAACAATTTGAAAATAAAGAATTGCCCCCTAAAATCTAATCTAATGATAGATAAACCCCCCAAAAGAAAAAATATTCCCATGCAATAATCCCCATGTGAAATTGTGAACTCCCTTTTCCCAACCAATCCAAATCTAGCCCCCCTTTTTGTCTCACTAACTGTCAAAATTCCATCAAAAAGTAATTGTCAAAATGGCCCCATTATAATCATTGAGTTAATCAAGATTAGTACCATAATGGATTTCACCCCACCCGCAATCGAACCATAAATATTACACTCGATGAAATTGAATGAACAAGAATCGAATTACACAACGATGAATATTACACTCGATGAAATTGAACGCACAAGAGTAGAATTACACAGACTTGCGCCGATTAGATTACATCGATTCGACCAATAAGCAAGGGCAATATGGTCGTTTTATGTATAGGAAATAAATGTAACACTCGATGAGAACCAGAATTGAATTACACGCTCGTCTTGGTAAAAGTTGTGTTACACGGATCCGAGCCAATTAGATTACATCGATTCGACCAAGAAGCAAGGGCAATATGGTCATTTTACCTCTAGGAAATAAATGCAATACTCGATGAGATCGAACGAACCAGAATCGAATTACACACTCACACACCCTTTAAGTCGCATTGCACGGATCCACATCGATCAAGATTACGTCGATCGAGCTCTAGCACGCCGATAATAGAATCGACGTTGGGCCAGGGGCATTTTGGTCATTTCGGCATCCTCCATACCCAAACGTTTAAATGCTAGCTGTGATTGAGAGTGACCTGAAAACACTCATATGAGTGCTTTTATTGCGCTGCTTTCCCCAAAAGGCCCACAATCTTCACACACTAAAACTAAAACAATTCATGAGAAAGAAAAAGATTTCATTTTTATTTTGAGAGCAAGAAGAAGAGGAAGAGAGGGAAGATAAAGAGCAGGAATTTAACCGTTAAAGGCGGCGCTAGAAAAGGGGCTGTGACGTTGGAGTTAAAAAAGGAGCTAGCTTTGTTGTTTGAATTTTCTGGGTTTCTTTGTGATAAGTCAAATTTCTCTCTATGTGCTTAGTTTTTAAAGTGGGCTCTTCTCTTTCTTTGTAAAAATGCAGTCTTTACTGTTTGAGAAAATGTGTGTGTGTTGAGCACTAGTTTGGCATTAGATCTCTCCTAGCAATTAGTTTTCTGTTTTTCGATTTTCTTTCCTATTTGTTGTGGGATGCTAGCGTTTATAAACGGTAATGAGGGATTGATATGGCATGTATTAGGTGAATTGAATTGGGATTCCATTCATAGAGTTGAAGTTTAGGGCAAAAGGAGCTTGATTGAGGAAGCAGAGAAGTTTGGGGGTTTAAACTTTAGGGAAGAAGGGAAAAATGGGTTGCTTTTCTTGCATAAGTCCTCCCAATAAGGATGTGAGGGATTATGATGGAGGAGATACTAAATCTGCAGGTTGGTGTTGGTTGTAGTTGTTTCAATTTAAATGTGTGGATCAGTGGCTCATTGCTCTTTGTATATAATATGTGCTTTGATTTTGATGTGACTGTTTGTTTTCTTGATTTGCAGTTGGTGGGAAGAGAAAGGCTAATGCCAAAGGAAGTGGTAAGATAATGATTAATGAGCATATAGCTTTTGAAATTTGGCCTATTTTGTTCTTGCCTTTTGTTTGTCTTGTTTTAGGAGGTATTGTGTGTAGATTGGTGTATTGTCTTACTGTTTTTTGGTGTTATTCGAGTTTTGTAGTGAGTGTGAAGAAGGGAAGTGCCACGAGAGCGAAGGGGAAAGATGGGAATAATCCCTCGAAGGGCAATGCTGCTCGTAGCTTCACCTTCAAGGACCTCGCCCTCGCCACTCAGAACTTTAGGGAGGCTAATTTGATCGGCGAAGGAGGTTTTGGGAGCGTTTACAAAGGCCGCCTCGAATCTGGCTTGGTAAAAATATGTTCTTGCCTTTTCTTGAAAATGTTGAGTTCTAGAATTATGAATACATGTTTATGAATGAAGTGTGATTTATTGGAATGATTTGGTGATTGATGCAACTTATGCTCGATATGGTGTTCATAATCATTCGTTGGCTTCGACGAGCAGGTCGTTGCTGTGAAACAGCTTAACCTCGAAGGGCTGCAAGGGAATCAAGAATTCATTGTGGAGGTTCTAATGCTCAGTCTGTTGCACCATCCGAATCTCGTGAATTTGATCGGTTATTGCACGGATGGGGACCAGAGGCTCCTCGTTTACGAGTTCATGCAAATGGGAAGCTTGGAGAATCATCTCTTTGGTACATTTTCTAGTTGAATTTCGATTTCTTGATTGATTTTGAGTACTTGTTTCTGTATTATTTTTCTAGATTTGGACCACTCTCCCTTTGTTAGTCTTAATTGTTGAAAACAGGTGATAGTGACACATAAAGAAAAGGGAAACATCACTTTAACTAATTGTACTAAGCATTTCTTAGTCCACTTTTTGCTTTCTTGACGCGTTCTTAACTCTCTCGACTGGTCTGTATCGAGCCTTTTAGACGTAGATTGAGAAACGAGTGTATTGAATGTGAATTAGGCTATAGATTGAGCTTAGATCTCAATAAGCTCTAGGGCTTGCACCTAATTTGATTACTATGTTTATGTTGACTGATGAATTTAGGGGATTTGTGTAGTAAAAAAAGAATCTTGAAACGGTTTGAGTTCTTATATCTGTTGTCGAATGCAGAGCCGGCTCAAGCTCCACTGAGTTGGAGCACGAGGCTGAAGATTGCCGTTGGTGCTGCTCGTGGCCTCGAATATCTCCACTGCAAAGCGAATCCACCTGTTATCTATCGCGACTTGAAATCCTCAAACATATTGCTGGACAACGACTTCAACGCAAAGCTGTCGGATTTCGGGCTTGCCAAGCTAGGGCCGGTTGGCGACAACACTCATGTCTCGACACGGGTGATGGGGACCTACGGATACTGCGCCCCGGAATACGCCATGAGCGGCAAACTCACTCTCAAATCCGACATCTACAGCTTCGGCGTGGTGATGCTCGAGCTCATCACCGGGCGCAAGGCCATCGACTGCACCAAAATCCCGGGAGAGCAGAATCTCGTTATGTGGGTGAGTTCTTCGTCCCTAATAAACAATCAAAAGAGGGATTAAGATTAACCGATATAGGCATAAATTATTCCATTTTCTCGTTGCAGTGCCGGCCCTATTTGAAGGATCGGAGGAAATATATACAGATGGTGGATCCTCTACTCGAGGGGCGATTCTCAATCCGGAGCCTGCACCATGCCGTTGCAATCACGGCAATGTGCCTCCAAGACCAAGCCAGCTTCCGCCCGTTGATCAGCGACATTGTTTTGGCGCTCGAGTTTCTAGCTTCTCAGGCGGAGGATTCTCGGAGAGGGAGGTCCCACAGCCGGACCTCGTCCTCGCCATCGCAGCTGGATTCTTCGAGAAGGCGAGATGTTGAAAATCCGTCGAGTTGAAGGCGAGGCGAGTTTTTCGGCTTTCAAGGTGCTCTTGATGTTGCTATCTTAGGCAGCTAATACATGTAGAGAGTTTGTTCATTTCTTTTTCATAGTTGTTTTACTGTAAATAATGGTTTATTTTGTTGCTAACACACCTTTCTTTTTCTTTTCTTTTTGGAGGATTTTCTTGTGTTTCTCTTGCCATGAAGTTGTGGTTTTCTTGAGTACATATAGCCAAATTATCTCTTTTTTTCGCGATCGTGTTGTGTCGTTTTCGTGTTGATTTGTGTTCCTTTCGACACGATTTGTGTCTCATTTTGTGTTAGCGTTATGCAAATCGTAGTGCTGTCAAATTTGGCCCGACCCGACGTAATTCTTGACTTGATTTTGTTTTAGTTATAAAAAAATTAGAACCAAATCATCTCTTAGTTTCGTATTTATGTTGTTTCTCCAAAAAAAACAAAGTTTTGTGAATACTTGAATTTTATGAAATTGAATATTTACTTATATACAGCTTTAGCCCATTTTTAATGTTGTAGTGCTATATAATGAAGGCAATATTTTCATGTAATTGGCCCAAAATTAAGTCTAAAAGTTGACTCAATTAACCTTCCTTCTGCATTTTTGAGTTTCATGAGATATTAAAGATCAGGTTATTAGTTAGGGTGTTACGTTGCTGAGCAGGTCAATGAACAAATTACCAATCACTAAAGATCATTATTTTTTCCTTATAATCCTAAAATTATTTTTTACGAATATAACTCCAATTACTTTTATATAAAAAAATAAAAATTAAAAAACTCCGATTGCTATAGGCTCAAAATCCAAACAAATTAATGTACATTTTTTATGAATTTGAATACATAATGTTGATCTCTCAGCCATTGCTGTTTTCTTTTATCAATTATAATCAAGGAAGTTTAAATATTGTGTTATGATAGACTCTAAAAAATAGTTCAAAGAAAATTATTGTATCTAGAAATTTAGAGTCACAAAAATAATTTTAAAAATAATAAAATTATGGAGATGCGGGGTATCGATCCCCGTACCTCTCGCATGCTAAGCGAGCGCTCTACCATCTGAGCTACATCCCCATATTATGTATAATCAACTTTTTATTTATTTATATTGTTTTTATTTTTTCTGATTGGGTTCAATTTTATCATTTCCTAGAGTATGTATTTAATTTGTTGAATTCGACATTCTTCATGGTTGGAGTGTCATTATATTAGGATAGTCACTCGTGATTGTTACTCGTTGATAATCTCGAAATAATTGAATTTATAACATGTCACCTAAAACCCCTTTCATCAGTATCATTTCAAAACTGTCATCTAATTTTATGCATAAATCAGGTTTAACAAAAGAATATCAAACTCTTCCACAAACTCCTTCACCAGTAATCACCACAAGAGCATTCACCATCTTTAAAATGATGAAACCTCTTCACATCTCTCACAATAATCTCTCTACTCTCAGCTTTCGACATGAACTTGATCGCGTTGTGGCAGTCCCCACAGATCCGGAGGTTCTTGAAGACTCGAATCGTGGCCCCACGAGGGAGCTTCAGGAGCCCATAAACGACGGCCAGCTTCTCACTGTGAGTCGAGAGAGCGTGCTCCTTCTGCTCCGACTCAAGATCGTGCAACACATACTTCGTGTCTGGCACGTATCCCAGCTCCCTCAACCTCAACACGAACTCGTCAAGATATCTGTACACCTCATGAATCTCGGGGTGCACAGCGTCATCGACTAAGAACACGTGAACCTTCTTTTCCACCTCGAGCCAGCTGCATCCCGGCTCCTTCTTGACTCCTCGATCCCTCATGAATTTACGGACTGTGGAAACGTTGTCCCATTTTCCTGCAGAAGCAAACATATTCGCTAGAAGGATATAGGTGCCGTCGTGCTGTGGGATCATGTCGAAGAGTTTTTCAGCGGCGTGGACGCCTAAATCCATGTTTCCATGGAGCCGGCAGCCAGAGAGTAAAGCCTCCCAAATTTGTGACCCGGGCTCGAAGGGCATGGTCTGGATCACGTCTCGGGCCTCGTTTAATCTCCCGGATCGACCCAACAGATCAACGAGCCGTGCATAGTGATCCTCACCGGGGGTTATTCCATACACTTCTCTCATGGAATTGAAGTATTTCTTCCCTTCTTCGACTAAGCCTGCGTGGCTACACGCGGAGAGGACTGTGAGAAACGTGATCCGATCAGGCAAGATTCGTTCTTGCAACATCTCTTCGTACAACTCCGTTGCTTCTGCCCCACGCCCGTGCTGTCCGAGGGCTGCTATCATAGCATTCCACGACACGGAGTCCAAACAGGGCATGGTGAGAAATGCTCTGTATGCAGCATCAAGAGCGCCACATCGTGAATACATCGTTATAAGCGCGTTTCCTGCTGAGAGGCTCGAGTCAAAGCCAAGTCGAATGAGCTGCCCGTGAAGCTGCCGCCCTTGCTCCAAAGCTGCAAGCATGGCACAAGAGGTGATCGCGCCTGAAAACGCGTAGTCGCAAGGCTCAATCCCACAAGACTTCATCTTGTTAAAAAGTTTAAGAGCTTCTTCGCCTAAACCGTGCTGCGCCAGCCCCGATATCATAACCGTCCACGACAACACATTTTTCTCCGGCATCTCATAAAAAATGGCCTTAGCTTCGTCGATTTCCCCCCCACTCACATAGGCTGATAACATAGCGTTCCACGCAACGAGATCCTTGTTGCAAGCAGCATCAAAAATGCTTCTTGCTTGGTAAATTTTGCCACACTTCCAATATAATGTGATCAAAGCGTTGTTCACGGACACCATGAAATCCTTTGGGGGCTTTGCTTCGATCCGCAGAATATACGCGTGAATTTGCCTACCATGACGAAACAAGCCGGCATTGGCGCAGGCACTCAAGACATTCGTGTAGGTGAAATCGTCGTATTTAACCCCCAAAGATCGCATTTTTCTGAACATTTCAAACACCTCAACAACCATCTCCTCCTGCACATATCCAGAAATCATCGAATTCCACGCCACGACAAGCTCTTCATCCATTGCGTCGAAAACTTGCCTAGCAGCATCGAGATCTTTGTTCTTCACATACCCCGTGATCATCGTTGTCCAGGACAGCTCATCCTTCACCGGCATCTCATCAAACAATTTCCTCGCGGAAGCCAGCAAAGACGAGGAGGACACGAGTGGTGAAGACGCGCACTTGACGTAAACGGATAAGAGCGCGTTCAAAACAGAGGTAACCAAACCACAGCCCGATTTCACCACGACGCAATGCACCTGCTGGCATTGCTCCTCGCGAGTGGCTACAAGCGCGACGGCTGCAAGCGTGCTCGTGTAAGTGAAGTTATCGGGCTCGAATCTCTTCCGCCTCATCTGATTGAAGAGTTGAATTGCGGCATGGCCGTCGTTGCTGTGGGAATAGCAAGTAATCATGGCGTTGTAGCAAACCGTGTCTCGGATTCTCAACGGAGTCTCTTCAAATACTTTTCTGGCCAAATTAGGGCTTCCAGAAGCAGAATACGACGCAATCATAGTGGTTCTAGCAACAATATCTGGTTCAGGAATTTCATCGAACACCTTCTCTGCGTAGTCCAAATTTAGGGATTTGCTGTAGAGATCGATCAGACGGTTACGGATGTGGCCGCCCGGCACGAAGCCGGAGGCAATCATGTTGGCGTGAATTCCGGCGGCGAGGCGGCGGCCGGAAGGGCCGCGTTGGTGGCAGAGATGAAGCTTGGCGGCGTATTGACTGGCTATGGCGCTGATATCCGCCGATTGCCGGAATTTCTGAATGGGATATACCGATTTCGCGGCGGAGAATTTCATGTTGTCGATCGCCGGACATCGGGATTAACCGATTTTTCTGGGAGATTCAAATGCTCGTGAAAGCTTGAAATCTGGCGGCAAAGATGCAGTATGGTTGAATATTTATTTCTCTTTGAATTTCTTTTTTAGCCCTTCAAAGTTTAGATAATGTGATTTTTCACCCCAAATTAAGACAAGTAGGAGGTGACAGTGACACAGCCGTTTACTTAATTCGATTCATAAAACGGATTGATAAAAATATATTTGAACATTAAATGATAAGATTGTCAAATAAAGAGGAATGTTATGCTACATATATTATGTGAGCACCTTATATGAGCACCAATTTTATTTAAGTCATATTAGTATAATTTTTTATATTTTTTATATCTCTAATAACTAAGTAAACATTATATTGACATCAATAATTTTACAAATTACGCAAAAATCAAACCTCAATTTGTCATTTTTCTCTACAAATCAAGTTTTTATTCACATAAATGGAAAAATGACAAATTGGGGTATGATTTTTATGTATTTTATAAAATTAATGAAATCCATTCTTAGTTATTAGAGATATAAAAAATATAAAAAAACAATAAATATAACAAATTTGTCATAATTCTAGTACAATTCTATTGGAATATGCAAAATTTTGCGATTTTTCTTTCTATGATAGTATCATACAAGGAGTAGTGGGCCGAATTAATAGAAAAATCTTGTCTTATTTTGGGCCATGTATGGAAGCCCAATTTCATATGTGGTCACGAGTTTCACCTAATCTTAGAATTTAAATAATGATAATTTAGGGTCGTACGAGATTATTCATATTTCAACGATATATTTATTGTTTTGTTGGCATTTATAAATATCTGTATGCACAAATTTAAATTCAAATTTCGAATTTAAGTAACATGAATTTTCATTAATAATTAATTGGTCAGATCATGTTCTTTTAAATTTTTAATACTGGTCTTCTAGAGACTCGATTGATACAAAAATTAAACTAGAATGCAGTATATATGAATTGTGATCATATATTTATGGAGGATCATATATTGTAGTAGTAAACTAGCAATAGAAATTAAAACTATAAATCATGATTTTAAAATCAAGTATTCCATTGGAGTGCCATTCTCACTTGTCATTGTCACATTAAAATAATCATCTAGTATATAAGAATGAGAGTCAGCTTTTTATATTTATTTGTGCCATATATCGTTTAGTTTCTTCGTGTTTCACATTCATTAATTCCTCATAATCATGGCAACATGGATTTTTATTTAATTTTGCATATATTCATATCGAGAAAGGAAGCAATAATTATGTAAAAAAATTGACATTTTTTAGAATTTCCTTTGCAGTTACGCGTAGTAGTAATAATTGATACATGGATATGGCTGATCATAATTGTTATTATGAGTTTGACTCATTTCCCAGTCATTTCATGGGATTTTTATAGCATGCGCAGCCATTCAAATCCTTTTGTCCACCCAAAAATTCATTTAGTTCCTGAATAGATTCAAATTTTTATTTAACCATGGTCATTATTAATTATTACTAATTTTGAATAGCTTGATTTAAATTTTGTCACGGAACTCCAGTTCACAAAAAAAAAAAAAGGCTAAATGTTAGTGGTCGGCTTAATTTATATTAGAACAATAACCTAATTTTTCAGTTTTGTGGCCTAATAGACACATCATAGTTTCCACATCCGAAAAATATACAGTGGTATTTAAGATTTTTAGCGTATGTCTATTTTGCTATAAAATGAGAATATTGGATTATCTTGACAATAATTATAAAAATGTGTAAACCCTAAACCCTATAAAAATGTGTCGAAAAATCAAAATTAATTCGATTAGAATCTTTTTGCAATAAATCCTACTACTATTTAACATCGGTGGTTAGAAATTAAGATTATGTTTGCAGTCAGATTCTATGTCAAAATTCAAAAGTCTTCCTTTTATTATAATTAAAATTAAAAATGTGTGCATAGTATAACACCAGCCACTTGAGTGAGAATTTTAAGTAGGAACTATTAAAAACCAAGTTAGAAAATTTAAGGGAATTAAAAAGTACAGAAGAAAAAATTGACACAATGACATTTGGAATAATCTATGGTTTTAGAAGAGAATCAGAATTGCTCTTTATGAAGAAAGTTGTATGGCATCTCTCTTTTAAAAACTTTGGTAAATAAAAAATTAAATATTTGC
Source organism: Salvia sclarea (assembly GCA_036873715.1). Lineage (NCBI taxonomy): Eukaryota > Viridiplantae > Streptophyta > Magnoliopsida > Lamiales > Lamiaceae > Salvia > Salvia sclarea. The sequence goes on along the minus strand of JAYJMF010000001.1, from coordinate 6,132,654 downwards.
TGGCCTGAGTTTAGAGAGCAATAATTGGGACTCAAATCCCTAAGCATGTTCTCAACAATCATTACATACACATCCATTTGTCATTTGCATGTGTCTTCTATTTACCAACATCAATTAGTACCTCCATTTCAAAATAATTGTACTAATATTCCTCTTTCAACTTTGGGTCACATTTAATTTCATTTTACTATATACGTCTAGGCTAGTTCTTTGGTTTTTATATGAAACCATATTTTGTTTCTCAAGAATAATCTAACCTCTAAATATACAGTATTTGTTTGTAGATAGAAACTAATAATAATTTCTCTCGGTTTCCTTAAAGCATACCATATAAACTTTGATCAAATTTTGATTTTTAATTAAATCTATAATTCTGATAGAAAAAAAATACACGAATTTTACAAAATTTGGAATTTGGCATAAGTTTAAAGTTTGTTGAGCAATAACTTGATTGTTTAGAGTCCGATTAACAATCGGACGTTACCATTAGAAAACTTTTGACGATACATTTCTATTAGCACCCAATTTTTTAGGTTTTAATCATAGAAAATTGTTGGAAAATGACTTGAAAATTATTTTCCTGAAAATTTATATTTATATATTTTTATTAGAATTTGAATTTATGTATCATGTGCCGTTAAAAATTTATCATCAAGGGACTTTCCAAATGTAGTTTTGGATTACCCATTAAACTCCAAGGAATAAAATTAGTGGGCGACAAACTTTGAACTTGAGGCAAATTCCATTACAAAAACTTCGAGTAATTTTTTATGATCAAAATTTAAATTTTGATTAAAAATCAATTTTTGGACATAAATTATGTATTCCTTGGCAATTAAACCTTGTAAAATAATAAAAGTGGTAATCCAATTCCATCCTTGTCAATGTGGCGAAAGAAAAGGCTTTAATTTTTTTATATATAGATAGAGGACAATGTATTTGCTTTATTAGTTTCTTAATTCTTCAATCTTAATGCACAACTCAAAAGGGGGAAACTCATCAAATTAATTATCTCAAGCCCATGCTAATCACTCATTATGCCCAAATTTATCGTACACTTTCTACATACATACAACATAAGATCGTTTAATTTTGAATTTAAATAAATTAACATGCTTAAGCACGCTGCACGCTCTGCGCCGCTGAGGATTATTCCTTTCTCTGTTTCTCTAATTATTTAATTAATCACGTAAAGCTGATATCGAATGGAAGATACAAATTATATTCAACTTACATTTATTAAAAAAAAATACTATATTTTTTATTAATAAACTCTTGGCATCTGAGTTCGTATTAATCATGGTGGGATTATTGTTTTTGCCTAGGTCTAGCTAGCATCATTAGCTAGTTAATAGATTAACGTTAATTGTTTAGTTTATGCATATTTTTAGCGATTAAATTATATTTTTTGGTGCATTGCTTTATAGTCAATTCAAACTTTCATGACTTGCATACTTTGTTTTTCTTAATGCATTTTAAGTGCTTTTTACGCTCACGAAGGAATCCAATTGACGTGAATGTCTATTTCCAAACTTAATATGAATATTTTGATTAAACCAAATAAATGTTGATTGAGTCGACCATGATTCTAAATTTTAATGCGTGTTTGTGTGTTTCAAAACCAAAAAATTGGAGAAAGGGTTATTTTTCCATCTTAGTTTTAACGACTAATTATCCAATTAAAACTGGATTACATAACGACTAATTTTCGATTACCCAAAATTAATCACGGTAGGTAGCTCGATATATTATAACCTAATGAGCATTAGTTTACGATTCATGACATTCCAACCGCTAGATCGTCGCCTCCACCTATTAGAAATCATGAAATTGAATAGAGATTTAAAAGAAACCCAAAATCAACGGACCGATCAGGACAACCCGATAAAAAAGTGGGTTAGGACCGAAATATTTTATCCCGAAATAAATAAAATTGTTTGATTGACTCGAACCAACGCTTAGCCCAAAAACGGAGTGCTAATTTGGCCCGATTAACCGATCTAATTTGTATTATTTTATTTTTATAAAAGTTGATAATAAGATTTCGATGTTTGTAAATCGTACTGAATGATTCATTTCTATCTTTTGAACTTTGTTACTTTAATTAGGAGAAAGAAAATGCCAAGTGAATAGGTCCAGGCCCAGGCTTTTATGGAAAGAAAAAAGAGATTATAAATTGAAATTTTTTGGAGCACAAAACTAGGAAAAGTTGAGTGAATGTGCTTCTTCTGAGTTCAGGTGTTCAGACAAAGTGTTTTACTGGGAGTGTGAGTAAATAAAACACACACACACATACATATAGTAATTTGTATGTATGTCTTTGAATTTTTATGATAATTATGAAAATGTAAATGTCCATCATAATCATATGTTTTGGTTACTTTCATACTTTATGTCAAAAGAAATTCTGCTGCTGTTTTTTGATTGGGGCCCTTCCAATCATTTTTTGGAAAAAAAGATTATAACTTTTGGCCCAATTCTTGGCATCTCTTAAATTGTTCTCTACAAATAAACGTTTGTTACAAAATCATTTGAATTCTATTGATTTTAATGTAGTCAGCCATGGCTTCTCCATTTATAGAAGTTGGCAACTAAACATTGACAGTATTCAAATAGGAACTTATATATTTTTCCCCTAAAAAAAGAAAATAAATACCATAGTATACACCATTCACTTTTACACTTTTACTTCCAGAAAATAAAATGTTTACACGGAATAAAAAAAAATACATATATAAATTCAAATTTTGGGTTCACTCCGGTCGATAAAATGCTAGATGCAACAAAAATCGGAAAAACAAAATTTATTTTGAATAAATCAAACAAACCAAATTAACCCAATTATTAATTTTGACAAAAACATGTTTAGTTCGAATCGATTGTTTTTATTATTGGGATTATTCTTGTAGACACTAATGTCTAATATAGTATAATCCATACAAACTAGTAACTTTCACTTATATAAAATAGCAAATGTCAAATAGTAATCATATGCCATTCATATTTATGTCACTCTTGACATGATATGTTTTTGGTCAAATTGCTGTAGATAAGAATATTGAATTATTTCACGGGTCCACCTAAGTCAAAAATCGACTGTCAAATTTATTTTCTTGGTCTCACATCATTCACAACAAACTACTATTTATTTCATACTATATAGTTTATTAGTCAGAATTTTATCTACTGAAAAGTCAGCAAAAATGTTTGGGTTTTAGTAGCGCGTGTTGTAAATTTTGTAGGAAACTATTATCCTTATTAATTTGTGGATGTGATCAAGTATTGCCCATGAATAAAAAGTCACAGCACTCATAAAACCCATAATTATATTCTTGGCAGTTCAAAATAATGTTTATTGTCAAAGCTTTTCAATTTTGAATTTAAGTTTTTTCTTTACATTTTGTGTATGTGTGAAGGTGATATAGTTTCCCAAATATTGGATGGTTCAACATTTACTTGGTGGAAAATTACAACACCCGAATTTCACTTCGGGAGCAAGATGAATAAATCTAAGATTTATTATGGTATCATAATAAAATAAAAATAGAAGCACATTTCTGTCAACCCAAAGTATCATTCACCAATACACGTAGTACCATTTCATATAACATGAAGTACCACTTAAAACACAGTTCATGCACATAGAGTACCAATATATATTGAATAAAGTACCAATTTATATAACATGAAGTATCATGGACGCCGGCATGACAAAAATATTTGTCATAAAAATAATATATACACCTTATTTAAATACATACAACCTTATCTATACACACCCACACATTTAAATATACATATACCTATATGGCTATATATGGGTTGAATTATAATTAGAAGTTAAGAAACTAGGTTTTCATAAAAAAATAGAAATCAATGCACTTTATATATAAAATTAATGAGTGCATTATTGAATATCATAGTGTAGTACTATTATACATAAATTGCACTAAATTTACACATAAATGCATTATTTCTAGATTCTTAAAACAAATAGTTCTTCAATACTTATAAACCGACATATGATTTTAAAACATGGATCTCAGAGGGCTTACTTAATTTTATGTATTAAACTGACGGTTGTAGATTTGGTACCTAAGTAATAAAATTCTCTTTTCATGATTAAAAAAAAATCATTTAAACCATATAAATCAAATTACAATTTACAGATATATTTATAATACTATAAGTTAAGAACTTAAATTAAATAAAGTGTCAATCCACATGGGATGTTATTAAAACTGATAAAACCGTACAAAATCCCACCCCATCTTATCTCACTTTTTTGACTTTCCCATTACAAATAGACGAGATGGAATATACTTTACTCATAAATATTAAGAAATATAGAAAGGAAAAAGTCAAGAAAAAAGAATATCATAAAAGTACGAATTTCGCCTTTAAAATCAGATCGAGTTATTTAAACTTTACCAACTTTTATATCTTAATCTATTCTTCCAAACATTATAAGATAATAAAGCGAGAGCTATTTATCTAATTAAATACTAATTTTAGTTATAAATAAAATATTTATTTGAGCTCGAACTTTTACTTCTAAAATAAATTCGCCGTTTTGAAATAAATTGAAAAGATTGAATTTGGTGTGTATTTTTGTGTGTGTGTGGATTTGAATAACTAATTTATGTCAATGTTAATTGGCATGAGCCGAGGCGTGGCTAAAAGAATGAAATAATGATGATGGTGATGACAATGTCAGTCGAAATTGCAATCATAACTCAAAATTTACATAATTCATCCAAAGTTAATGTAATATTTAATTTGACTCACAAATAAAACAAAAGGTCAAAACTGTACATTGAGACTATATGTATTTTTCATAGTTTTCCTGTGCTATCCAAATCACCTATATTTGTATGATTTAAAAAAAAAAAAAAATATGACACATTGAGCTAAATATGATAGATACAGTACTAATGTCATAATCTTCTTTGAGCTTCTAATGTCACAATCTTCAATATTACTAAATTAATCATTCCAAAAATATATTCATCTTTATTGTCTCGCATATATAAGTCTATTTAATATACTTTAAAAGGCAAAATATCACATCATTTTTCAATTAGTATACTAATAAAGGATTTTATATTTAATAGAATAGTTTAGCACATCCAAATAGAAAATTGAACTTCTAATTCGCAATATATTATATATATAATAATGTAGTTCAAGATTTTCAATTGAGCAGTATTAATCAATATTAAGGACAATATATAGCATGAAAATAGCAGTTTTTCCCTTATGTTTTGTTACGTGTGGACGTGTGGTGCATACTTGTCATGTTGTTTTCTTTATTATTTGTGTTTTTATTTTCTTCTATATCTTTATTTGTTTTAAAATTATATATAGTTTAATTAATAATAAAATATTTAATTGTATATCTAATTAAAAATTATAAAAAGAGCTTTAATTTGATATATAATATTAATTAATTTTAAACGAGAAGATTATTATTATTTAACATTAGAGGCAGATTTTGTGATAAATTTTTAAACAATTTTCTAAAATAAACTAACCAACCAACTCTATCATGGATTCATGGTAACTTGCCTATGTGTTTTTTAAAAACGATAATTTCAAAGGATTTTTTTTTTCCTTTGATTTTATACAAATCATATTTTTTTAGGTATTTTTTTTACACATCAAGTTTATATATTAATTTATACACCTTAATTATAATATATTATATGTGACATTTAACAAACTTCATCGATATTTTGGATTCCGAAAATGACAACTAGGATATTTTAAAATGCCACATTTCATATAATATTAATCGATAGAAATCATAATTTATATTGTATTTTTGTATTTAGATATTTTAAAATTTTTATTTGTATTTAACTAACTATGGTTGTGCATCGTACTGATGGCTAATCTAGTATAGATTAAAAATTAAAAAGAGTCTACTTCTGTGGGACATATAATAATAATTTGTTTTTAATTACATATATACAAATAAGGGAGAAATACTAGTACATTAGATCACGAAGGTCCATCCCACTACATAATTCGAAAGCAAACTTTAGCTAAAATAGTGAACAACGTTAATAGCATTCATATCCAATATAAAAAAGAAAAAGTAGTACTAATATAATTATATAAAGCGTTTCTAATCTTTATGTGATTGCAATGTGTATCGTGTAACTCGTGTTTTTAATGTCAAATAAATACAAATATATGCAGAAAATAGGATTTTCCAATGAAGAAGAAGAAATGAATGTGGTAATGCTAAAAAAATAAGAAGAGTGCTTGCTCCAAAAAACAATAAACATCAATTAATGCACCTTCCCCCCCAAAAAAAGACATAAATCAAATGTGTATTGACTTTTGAGTGTATATACATTAATTTCGTAAGTTTATAGAACTGCACAAACATGTCGATCGACGCAAAAAAAGTTTTTACCCCATGTTTTAATGCGTTATATTTGTAATATTAGATTTAATACCCATAGATTTGAGTAAATTATATTGTTTAATCTTTAATTGATTACATCATCGTAGTTTATTTTTCAATTATTCCCGATGAATTTGATCACTATTTGTACCAATCTAATAATGATTAACGGAGTAGGCGGTCTTACACAATATTTCCAATTAATATGACTATAATTCCGTTTATCATTATATATGAATTTTAATTCAATCCTTAATCCCTCTCACGACGAGACAATTCCACAAAGACTCCTTAGATAACAAATATAGCATTACATAATTAAGAATATGAATATAGTTCTCCATAAATTTTGACGAGCAATTGTGCAACAACATAGAAATGTGTAACAATGAGATTTTTATGTAATGACTAGCAAGTTTTTCCAATATTGACACATTAGAAGATGTAACATCATTTTCAAAAAACTTGGAGAATATTTTAAAATATTATTTAATTCATAAAGTGGGACCCCCATCTTCAATACACACACTAGATATAGGGGTGTAGGTGTATGTGTGTGTGTGCGTTTTTATTTGAGAGAGAGAGAGAGAGATTTGACATTGATGATGATTAATCCCACTTCCCATCTCCCCAACTGTCGATTTGTCCACGATATTATTCCTTTATGTTTTCTTCTACTTTTTCAACATTTTCATTCCTTTTTCTTTCACACTTGATGATCATGGTTTCAATTCCTACCTCACCAACACTAATCTCTTTCCCTCATTGTTTTCGAGCTACTAATACTGAATTTACCTATTTACCCCCAATCGTTCAACTTAAACAAAAATATAATCTATACTATAATTAAATGTAGAGTCAAATTGAAAATTTGATTTGAAATCAATTTCAAATTGATTTTGATTTGAGTTGTGATTTTGTCAAAATTAATGGTCTATTATACTAAGTTAATTTATATAAAAAATAATATTTCCATTCTTTAAGGGTAGTGGGAAGTTTTAAACACTAATTTTAAGAAAAAAAGTCAAAAAAGCT
>JAYJMF010000001.1:6098570-6121119 GCA_036873715.1 Salvia sclarea | reverse complement strand
AATCCTACTAGGAGAAGACCTCGAGAGGAGATCCAACTCTCCAAGAACTCGGTCTACTCATCTATAAATAGAGGCTAGAACGATAGAAAGACATTCAATTCATACTCTTGTAATCTCTCCTGCGTACTAGCAATAAAAGATCTCTTTCTCGCTCCGTGGACGTAGATCTATCCCCATAGATCAAACCACGTTAAATCCCTTGTATTCCCTTTGCGTCTCCATAGCTTATTAATTACCTCACGAAAACCAACTCGATCAACACGTAACATGTATCGATTAAATTTTGCAAGGAACTTTTCCGTTGCATATTCAAAATGGGGTTGTTAAAGATTTGCCTCAATAGAATAGATGGTGTTTAATTTTACATCATATTTAGCCAAATAAAAACCAATATTCACAGTTACACATATTTTACATTTACAGACAAACATCATTCAACAGGAATTCATCCTAAAGAGAAAGGTAACTTTCTACATATATTTTGACAAAACCCCCAGATTTAAGTATAATGCAGGGAGCAGATTTAGATTATCCAAAATTGTGTATATATTTATATTTCAATTTTTCTGTAAGATCTCTTTTAAAGGAAAAAGGTGGATGAAAATTAAGAAGATTCTTCTCTCTATATTAAAAAACAAACACAAAATTACTAAAGTGGAGCAATTGTTTCAAAAATACAGTTACATATAAGAATGTACATAATTAAACCATACATCACGAGAAAAAACAAAATCCAAGAATAACTCCACAAAATCTAAAATAAAAAGGATCTCAAACTAATTTCCAATAAGTTCTTATTTTTCAAGAATCTGCAGATGCTCGAACTTTCTTGAAGTTGAACAAGTAAAAGCAGCAGCCATTCTCATAACTCCCACTTTTCCTACATTTTTCATCATCTTTTTCATCATTTTTTCCTTCGTTTGATGATTTGAGGTCATGATTGGAAGCTTCCATTTTCCTAATCTTCTCTTTGTGAAGCTTCTTCATAACATGAACTTCTGCCAGCCCAGAAACTGCAGACATGGTTGTGTAAGAATCAAGAATCACTAAAATATAAAAGTGCTTGATTATATTTAGTTATATTTTTTGTTGGGCCAAAGTTGTATTTATAGATTTTTGAGGGCTTGGGGAGCAAGCAATTTATGTCGTATAATTCATGACAATATAATATTGTGATAGTCTCTTTTAGCTTTTTCTGAATAGGATTGTTTTCTAATAATAAATCAATAGTCTCTTTTAGCTCTTTTGACTTGCTTGTGTTTTGAAGTGGGGTTCAAGTAATATGAGAATAATCTTGCAAATTTTGTAAATTCTTTATTGCATCTTATACAACATTTTACCTATGTTGATGTTATATACACATATACACGTGATATATATCGATGAAATTTTGCAACGGAACTTTTCCTGTGTTCAAGATTTGCCTCAATACATGGTGTAAATTATACATCATATTTAGCCAAATAAAACCCATATTCACAGTTACACATATTTTACATTTACAGAGAAACATCATTCAACAGGAATTAATCCTAAGAGAAAGGGTAACTTTCTATATATATTTTGACAAATCCCAGATTTAGTAGTATAATGCAGGGAGCAGAAACCAAGTCTTCTTCTTCATCTTCTTCTCCTTCCCTCAACTTCATTCATGGAGGAGAAATCCAGCACGAAGCTTCATCTCGTCGAGGCGAAAATCTCGAGCTACAGATATATATGCATTCTTGATCCATCTCAAACAAAAATTGCTGCTAAAATCTTGCAGATTCAAGGCTGCAAACAGTTCTCCGACGACGACGTCGTCTCCTCTTTCTCCCACTTGAAATCACCACAGCAAGTAAGAACAGTGGAAAGGATGTAATCATCCACCTCAATGCGCTCCTCTTGCATCCGATACATGAGCTTCAAAGCCTCACCGCAATGCCCGTTTTTCGCATAAGCTACGATCATCGCCTTCCACGACACCTTGTTCCTCTCGGGCATGCTGTCGAAGACTTGAGCCGCCCGCGAGAGATGCCCGAATCTCGAATACATATGAACCAGAGCACTCCCGACAAACACGTTGGACAATGAGGGCGTCTTGTTCAAGGTCGAATGGATGAGCTCCCCCTGCGTTACGCTCTCCAACTTCGCGCACGCTTTCAGCGCTGATGAATACGTGAAAGGGTTGGGTTCCACGCCTTCGCCCAGCATCTCCTTCAAGTACTCGAGGGCTTCCTGCTCGTGGCCGAGGCGAGCACAGCCAGAGATCATGGCTGTCCACGAGACCACGTCTTTATCCGGGAGGTTCTCGAGAACTTTCGACGCAGAAGCGTAATCCCCACATTTGCAATACAGCCACACGAGTGCACTCCCGACGAAGATATTGCTAGGCTCGAAATTCTTGAAAATCTGTGCGTGCACTTCTTTCCCCGTCGGTAGTGCCCTGAGCAAGCCACAAGCTCGGAGAATGCTCACCATCGTCGTGTTGTTGGTAGGTATCCGTAATCTCCTCATCACACGGAAGAGCCGTATGGCCTCGTCACCAAGGTTGTTACGAGCATAACCGGCTATCACAGAATTCCAAGTGATCGCGTTTCTCCTTCTCATCCCATCAAAAATTGCTCTCGACTCCTCCATCTCCCCACACTTTGCGTACAAATCCACCAATGCGGTCCCCACATAGACATCCACATCGTATGCCTTCTTAACGACAGTGGCGTGTAGCTGTTCGCCGAATCTCAGCTCTTTCTCTTCGCCACAAGCATTCAACACGCTACACACGGTAAACTCGTTAAGGTCGAGCCCCTCAGACAACATCTGCGACAACAACGCAAATGCCTCCTGCCCCCTCCCGTGCTGTGAGCACGCTGTGATCATTGTCGTCCAAGCTACCAAATCCCGGCTTTGCATCCGGTCAAAGACTTCAAAAGAACTACCCAAATCACCACACCGAGCGTAAAAATGCAAAATAGTACAATCTAAGATGTAATTACTTACTTGATTCTTCACCGCAGAGGCATGCAACTGCCTCCCAAGCTCATAGTTAAACGTCCTGCCACACAAATTCAGCACACAAACATACGTTTGCGCGTTCCCGTGGAGCCCACAGTTGACAAACTCGAGGAACAACCTCAGAGCCTCGTCGCTCAAACCATGTGTCTGGTAGCCATTGAGCATCGCAGTCCAAGAAACAACGTTTCTATCCAACATATTGTCAAATACACGACGAGCTGCCACAATTTCCCCAAATCTAGCATACATGCTGATTAAGTTGTTATTAACATACGCTACCGGATCTTTCATCCTCCTATAAACAACAGCGTGTAATTTCTTAACCTCACGAACATTGGAGCAAGACTGAACCCAACGGCCTATTGTGATTGAGTTTATGTCTCGATTGCTGGGATTAGTCTCATCCGAGATCAAATAATTACTACCATCTGAGATCAAATCCTCAGAGATTGAGAAATTTAGGTCATCGACGTTGCTAGCACTGCTGCAGCCTTTTGTTTTCCAAGAGTGCCTTTTGCCACGGGGAATATTCAATAAACGAGCTTCAACTACGCAAGGTGGTTGGTTTTGATATAAAAATGCACACGGCGTACTTGCACATGACGAAGAGAACATTGAAATATTTCTATCGTTTGATTTTCCGGAGTCGAGATGCTATATATATATATATATATATACTCTAGTGCACCCCTATACAAGAAAAAATGTAAAACATCCATCAAAATATGACAAATCTTAACATAACTCAAGGCCCTCAACCTCACATATAGCTATGTTAATCCAAATCAAGCAAAAACAAATTCTTAAATTGATTCTAAAACCTTCCACAAAACTCAATTCTAAACCTTCCCACTAATTACTAAGGCCATATTCACATAATTTTAAGTCCAAATAAGTTCACCTAATCAGTCTACAAACTTCAAGCAATTGCGTGTGTACAAAAATTATTGCTCTAACAATTCAATTCAATTCTTATCTTTCAACAAAACACAAATTCAGCAGAAACAAAATTTTCAATCCCTTCGCATAGGGAAATCTAAGCCACAAATTCACAAGTAATTCAAGCACAATTCCAGCTCAATTTAAGGATTGAACTATTAAATACAACAATACAGCACAAACAAATGGAGCTTATAAAAGTCTAGAAAAAGAAAAATACTCGAAATTTTGAAACTTATTCAGTGAATTGCAAAGTGAAAAACTAAGCTAACTAAGAAGTTTCCAGTTTTCCCTCATTTTGAAGCTTTTCAGATTCTCGTTATGCAAAATATTCTCGTTTACAGATACATATTTACTACTACATGATAACACAAACACAAACACAATTGTATATATTGTAGAGAGAGAAACCTGGAGAGATTGGGAGAGAGAAGAACACGCAGCGGAAATGGAGGGAGTGTTGGAAGTGATGTTCATTTTGTTTGCGCGATGATATTTTTTTAGCACTCATTGGGCCTATAATTGGGCTTTCAGCCGTTAATTTAACAAGAGAATTGGGCCCATTTTATATAATAGGCCTATAATTGGGCCGTTTGCCGTCGATTTTTCTTCTTCTTAACGTAACTGCACTTGAGCAGCTGGGATCTTTTTTATTTAATTGTATTAGGACGTAATCCTCCAAACTCGACGGGAATCAAATTATTTATTTATATTGATATAAAATAATTAAAGTAAAAAAAATTAAAATGAAAAGTGTAGAGAGATTAAAGAATGAGATTTAATCAAGAATATTTATTTGATTAAATTAATTTAAACTACATAATACTCCCTCCATTTTCTTTAGCTTGACGCCTACCTTTTCGACACGGAAATTAAGAAAATGGTGCTTGTATATAAAATGGTGTAGCTACTTTTGTTGATCAATTTTCTAAGGCGAATTTATTTCCTTTTTTGGCAAGTGCCATTACTAAAAATACACTCCAAATAAAAAATGGTGCCATGATAAAAAAAAACGGAGGGAGTATATAAAATTAGAATATATAAATAAATATAAATTAAATAGTATAAATAAATATTATTTGAAAATATTAATAAATTAGATTGAGATATTAATCTCCCAATTATGCTAAGTTGACATAAATAAAAGATTGACTAAATTATAATTAAATTATTCATTAATATTGATATAAAATAATTAAAATACAAAAAAATGTAAAAAAGGAATATTGACATGGAGAGTGTAGAGAAATTTGGGGGATGATGTGACATTAATCTTTATTAATCAAATAATATATATAAGATAAGATAAGATTTTAGCTTTTAGCTTAAAACTATAAAATATTGGATTTTAATCCACAAAGCAGGGGCGCATTTTCAAGAAAAAGATGACATTACCCATTAAAGAAAGAAATAAGAGATGAAATTATTCCTCTATACAATAATTAAAACTTTCGGGTACTAAATGATATCATTCCTCTACACAATTAATTGTCATAAAATATATATTGATTTTACAATTAAAACATGAATTTCAAATGTTTGCTATAATAGAGTAAGACCATTTCTACTACTACTAAAGTAAAACAGTCTGATAGACTTGTTCCACGTATACGAACATTCATAGAATCACACAAGTTATGCTAAATTTTCATATTTCAAACATCAAAAATTTAAGAATAGAAAGGGTAACATATAAGTATATTGTCATCAGCACAAATCCACCATCTTCTTACATTCTAGAGAAGTATAAAAGAAAAACTATATTATTCCTCATAAGTAATCTTTTCATGTTTAGATGATCAAAATGTCTCAAGACCAACCAAGAAGCCGTTTCTCGAGGGCAACACTATTTACATGCTCGTGCTCGTGTTCGTGCTCGACTCTTAGCGAGTGAGAAGGAGGGCCAAGAACGGAGGCTAGTTGTTGAGTCTCCAATCATAGTTTTGGTAGATGACTTTGAGCTGCGTATTCGAAAGCAAGTCGAGCAGGGCTTGAGAGTCGGCCGGCTCCATGTAGTTTACGGCATGCTTCAGCACCTCCACCTCGTTCTTGCCAAAGTCTACACTATACCTAAAAAGATGACAGAGACGAACGTCATAGATTAGTTGAAGAAGTCTTGTGTAAAACAGTCCGACGGGTCAAGACCCGGATCCAAATATCATAAATCACTAGCAAAATTACATATATGCCACCCAGATCCATCAGACGGCCTTGCACAAGTTTTTGTGGGCTTGGGAAGGTTTTGTGTAAGATTGTCAGACAAGTCATGATCTGAATCCAAAAATTATAAGACAACAACGACAAATATTTGCCACGACAGACTTATCTTGGCATCAGACGGGCTTACACAAGTTTTTGTGGGCCCATAAGTCGACTCGTGTACCTCATTAATGAGAAATAGAAAGATGGAGATTATGGGTGTGAGCTTACCATTTCAGTATCTTGCTTGGATATGCAACATTGGTAACCAAATCAACGAACAGCCCTCCGTTTCTGAGGAAACTACAAGCAGCTTCGACCAACTCTTTGTCGACGTTTCCTGGGGAGTAGCATCGGAGGGCGGGCCCCGATTGGTTGCCCGAAACCAGTGCAAAATGAACGAGAGGCTCCACATATGGAAGAGCAACCTATGAGAGAGGGGGGAATCAGCTCGAACTAACAAGTAAACAAAAGAAAGTATTAATTCATTGTCATTTAGGAAGCAATCTGACCTTTAATCGCTTATCTTTAACTCCGAATGGCTTGATGAGATTGTACGGTGGTCGTTGGTTACCCCTCAAAACGCCGTTGTAGATAGCTGAAAGAGAGTATGCTGATCCGCCAATAACGTATTTGAAGTCTCCGAGAAACTTTTTTCTGTCTAGTGCTCCGGAGGGAGGGCCGAGCACCAGTATGGCGTGAATGGCCATCATGTTGTAAAGATTGATGAAGAACGATAGCTTCTCCTCTCGAGGCATCTCGTGCAACTCCACACGCTGAAGCTCCTCCGCAATCCTCAAGTACCTAGAGCAGCAGTAAAAAAACTTAGCCTAATTATCCATTTTTATGGTAGATAGTTAATATTTAAAACAAACCTCGCGAACTCTTCACTCTCGTGGATGCTCATGTAATCAACGCGCTTTCCATCTTCCGAAGTGTAAGCTTCTAATATCGCAGATAGCAAAAATCTAAGCCTGGAGGAGATATCCATGATGGGTTTTGGTTTCACTTCGGTGATGCCTCGTGGGATATTTTGGCATCGGGAGATGACAGGATCGTCATCCAAGAAACGGTACAAGTGATTCCCGTCTTCAAATACGTTTTCACTGGGCCACGAGGAAAAGATCCGGTCAGGAGAAAATTTTAGCAACGAGATAAGCTATTCTCGCAAAGCAAGAAAGCATATGTATCATGTATGTAGAGACTCACTGAGCAACGTGTTGGAAGAAGAGTTTGTCCGCAAGCTTACGTCCGAACTCAACAGCCTATTACAAGCGGTTAAAACAATAAGAATAAACGAAAAGAGCATATTTTGTCCCCTGAAAGTGAGAACAAGATTACTACTTACTTCCTCCCTTTCCAAATACTGATCTTCCGACAAGAAATCCACGGCGTCTTTACCTTGGAAGCAGTCCGTGTACCTCCTCATCTTATGAAATCTATCCTTAATGGATACCGAACCTTTCATTTTCCGAATAATAAGAGCTAGCTCATCAATAGCTCCAACAACCGACAGGTCATCTTCACCGGATTCAGGCGGCAACGGGGCTTCATACGACGGCGCTTCACTGAGAACATACTCAATCTTCTCTCCGAGTTTGCCGGAATCCTCTAATTTTCTCAGCTCAGTCAACCCACCAATCAGGATTTCGTTAAAGAAAACTTTAGGAACAGATGAAGATCCAGCAATCTTTTCGAGCTCTTGCTTTCTCGAAGGATAGACATCCACATTGATCTCGACGTACTTGAGCCCTTTCGTTCGCAGAAACCTCCTTGCTTCTATGCAATCCTCACATCCCAACCTCGTGTAAAAGATAATTCTTCCTTTCATCAAAACCGGCTTCGTTAACCCTTCTACAGAATCCTCTTGTTCGGACTTGTTTTCTCGGCCACCATCGTGTGACATGCCGATAAGGCTAAGAGGGTTCCACCCCGATTTCTCGGGTGATTTCTGGGGGACTTTTTGGCCCACACTTTCCGGTAGTAAATCATTATCCCCCTTAGTAAGATTGTCATCAGGAACATCTAGCCCATCATCACTTTTCCCAGAGAGACGACGAAAAACAGTAGACATCGCGCCTATACTCTTCTGTTTCACATACTGCGATAGAGCAGCAGCTTTGTCGGGCCAAGCAGACCCCTGTGTTTCAGGGTCGTTATCCGAAGACCTCGAAGACAAGCTCCTTTTACCTTCCATTCCGGGGACCTCAGTCCCATCAAAAACAGGCTCATCTTCCTCCTCATCTAGAACATCCTCCGGGCTCTTGTCTACTTCAGCATTTTTTTCTCTTATATCCTCAGAATTCATGCTTAGTAACTCAAATTGCTGTTTTCCGTGAGCAACATCTGCATCTTCCTCCTCCTCAGCCACATATATATCATCCTGCTTATTTTCCTGCACATTATTACCAATGTCACGATCATCTACTTTTACTATGCCACATTGAGGCTTTAAAACTTCTCTCTCGCTAATACTTACTTTAGCCGAGTCCAGCGCTTGAACGTCGGGTACATCTTCTTTCACTGACGTGTCTGAATTCTTCACATTCACCGACATATCCTCTTTTTGGGAAACCGGAGGGATGGTGCTTTTCTTCTCGTCACAGCTTTCTTTTTCCATGGTGCAAGAAACACTGCCGAAACAAAATTGGAGCAGAGCTTAATATTGCAAGCTCTAAATGTCCTAATAGGATTTGTTATTTCCCAAAAAGAAATTTAACTCATGCAGAAAGATGCATAGTTATAACAGCTCAAACATCTTTCAACTGTTTAATAACAAGATTCGGTAATTTAATATCTGGAAATATAATAAAAAGATTTTTAATGTGCAACAAGTCTCATCATATCAGTCAGCAAGTTCAATGCATAGAAGTAGTTTGGTTTTATACTTATTCCTTCGATAAGAATCACTCCTCCGTAGAATCACTAGACACATTTTTCATCACATGTTCTCACTGAATTAGTGGTTGATCAACAGATTCATGTTCATATCTAGTTTGATACTTATTCATTCGAAAAGAATCACTCCTCTAGAGCAATAAATGCATCACATACGACACTACAGTATACATCTTCGACACATGAACTAAGCATTAAACCATAAGCCCCGGATCCACCATCATGATTTGAAACAACTAAAGGGCATGTTCATATATAGGCAGTTCCATTTAGGCAGCTGAAGAGGTGAATAGAGGCACAAACAAAGAATCCAACAGCAAAACACTGATATATCAATTCACTGATTCAGAATAAGTAAGCATAAGTCGTAGAAGATTAGAACAGTCTCCACCGGTTTAAAGAAGACGATGACACCACATTCCATCGTAATAAAGCACCCCCAAACCCCAGCCTAATCCCACCCTAGAACATGAGTTCACTGCACAAATAGTTTCTTCCCATCAATTTCCCCCTAATTTTGCATACCTTTAAACAGAAACACTTCATATCCTATTCCCAATTAGATGAATAAATGTCAGCAACAGCTGAAACTGTTGCAAATGGTTCCAATTCAATCCAAACCACCATAAAACATTGATAAATAACAATCAAAAGGCAATAATCAATCAGAAATCAACTCAATGCATAAAATCACTTATTACACAACAAAAACACATCAGAGTCTAACCAAATCACACAATCAACGAAGCGTTGCGAAACTCTACATGAAAAATATGAACAGAAAAGAGTGAGGAGAAAGGAGATAAAGGAGTGACTTACAGATCTCCAAGATGCAATTAAAGAGTAAATGAAAGATTAATCAGTAATCGCGGACGTTATATTGCAAAAAGATGAATTCTTGAAGGGTGAAAAAAGTGGTGAAGATTTATGTGAGATTGAAGAAGAAAAAAAATGAAGACTTTGAAGTTGAAAGTTGAAACCGACGCCCGTTTTGACAAAATCAGACCACTCACGGGAGAAGCGGGAAGTTCTCTTCTAGTGCAAGTTCTTTTATTTTCATATCAGTCCTTCAAATTATAGATAATCTCAATAACAACCCTCATTTACATATCTATTTTTTGTGGGGAAACAAAATATTTTCCATTTCTTCCAACTCCGAAAATCAAACTTATTAACTACTGTATCTTTTTTTTTGTTAAGTAGCTCAATCCTACAAAATGTGACATGAGTTCTATTTTTTTCCTAATTTGTCTCGATTTATTTGATTTATTTCTAGGAATGAACGTATGATTATTTTGATTGTCAATTATATCTTATTTTGGTTTAAATATTCTATAGATTACAGTGCACATTAATGTGATATTTATTTTCATTTGAATTAAAAAAATCTTACATACTTCTAAATTAATGTGTGTCAGTGCATCCCACATTGAGGGTAAAATACCCCAATCATATATCCTATATGTGGGAAAAGTATATGACAATGGTGAAGGTATTATGTATGTTTGGTGAATAATTTTTTATAGATAATGTGGAGAGAGATTCTTCTTTATTTTCTTTGTAGTTGTGGTAAATATGGATTTGATTATTGTAAATTTGATTTACTTTGTGGATTTTGGTAATACATGTTCGCATGCGCATTTAATACATTCTATATCTAGTAACTTATTTATATATGTATTTGATCGTTACATTTTTTGTTTGATACCTTGATAGTATCATAAATACACATATGACATGTGTTAATTTTGTAATTTATTCCAAAAATATAAGGTAGTCTTTTTATGTAATATGCATTACATACATAGTTCTCTTTTCAATTCTTTTGTCTATAATAGATCATATTTTGTGTGTGATAATAATGTGAAACGTCAAACGCGATGTGTAATTAAATTGAATTATTTTCTTTGAATGATTTTGAATGTTGAAATACATGTCATTCTATATATATATATATATATATAGGGTGGGGATCTACTAGGATCTCTCCCAAAATTGTTAAATAGGATCAAAGCATCATTTTAATCTTGAAAAAGCATTACGTTGTATGTGAAAAAACATTAGAAACAGTGAAAGCGTTATACAACACATAAAAAAGCATAATAGTTAAAAAGCATTATCTAGTACATACGAAAGCATTTCAGATTTGGAGAATCAATCTGGACCGTCCATCAATCCAGATCAATGGATCAGATTGGATCCTAGCAACTTAGACTATTTCAAGTTGAAAAATATAAATAATGTCCACAAATATAAAACGGTGAAATAGTAGCCATTTTGGATGTCAAATATCAAATTTACCCCTAATAAAATTAATTGAATACTATTATTATACACCCAACACATACTAACACAAGACCCGCGCCATTCTCCGTCAAATTGTGCCCGTACGATTTTGACATTTCGGGAAACAATGTAACAATGTAAAATACTCTATAATGTAATTTCATAATTTCACAAAAAGTACGTAACATACCAAAATGCATTGGTTAGCGATTTCAGGAAAATCGTGTAATGGTATAAAATTAAAGTTACATTACCATACAATTTTGTGACTATTAACAATATAAATTAAATTAATTGATTAAGGGTATTATGGTAAAAGTGGGTACTATTTCATAGTATCTTTTAAAACATGGCTACTTTTTCTTATTTCTAAAAAGACTATTTTGCCACCTTGCTCTATATATAAACTCACATCTAAAATTTCTCCAAATTCATCTTCAAAAAAAAAACAAAATGAAGATGAAGGGTTTGTCAATGGCGATATCAAGCCCGGTTCGGCCGGAGAAGTTCCCGCCGCCCTTGAGAAAATTCTCGAGGAGCCGATCGTCGCTTTCGGCGCCGGCTTTCCACATCCGCGGCGGAAGAAACGGCGGCGGAGTGATCGGCGACGAAGAGCCCTATTCTCCTAAGGTCACCTGCATTGGCCAGGTCCGCCCCAGAAAAACCGGCCGCCGCCGCCGCTGCTGGCTGTGGCGGAAGCTGCTGCGGCCGATATTTTCCGGCAGGAAAAGGGTTTTGATGAGGGTTTTGTCGTTTCTGAGGAGCGGTTACTGCAAGAGAGTTGATGCGGAAGAGGGGTGTTTGAGGAAGATGGAAGCTTTGGGGGGTGGAAAGTTCGAGAATGTTCTAGAGGTTTGGGGTGGAGATTCTAGAAGGTTCGCTCCTCGTGGAGATAGGGATTCTTCGTTGAGGGGGAGGTTTTGGAGGGAGAATCTTGGTTGTGGAGATGCGGCGGCGGAATCTAGAATCTTCGGGGAAGAATGTTCTGCGAGTCCGAGGAATGTTGGTGTTGGTGTTGGAGTTGGAGTGGTGCACCCTTTGATGCTGACGAGGTGTAAATCGGAACCTGCAACGAGAATTAGAGAGAGATCTTTGATCTTGAATGATCTGACAATTTAATTAGGGGTGGTAGTTTTTCTGCCATTTTCTAATTTTTTAATTTTTTCTCGGGTTCGTATTTTAGTTCGGGGATCGTAATATCGGGAACGTCGCGTCGCATGTATAGAAAGATCATTATGTGCTTATATATAAATAATTCGCAAGCGCAGATCAGCTCACGAGTACTGAATTAGTTAAGTTTGCCGTGATTTTATCTATTTGACGATCAAATGGTTTTGAAGGTTATGTAAGTGGACACGAATGGTGGTGTGATCGTGTGAAGAGCGACAGGAGTACACTTTTTCGAGTTTTGGATGGAGTTCGAAAATTGAGATTATTGTGTACTATAAGTTGTAACTAAAATGGGATAAGTTTAGTTTTTTTAGGAATTATTATACTAGTAAATTTGAATTTGTTTTGGTTAGACCTATAATTACATTTGATGGCTAGCCTTTAACCTTAATTTCGAAAATATTTTCACATCATCACATGCAATATAGACTAGTTGGTGTTTCCAAGTACGCAAATAGACAAGTGTTACAGAAATTCATATCAAAAGCATTAAATTATAAGATATAAAATACCAATAATAAATATAAACCAAAGTCTAGCTCCAAATTTGAGTTCCCGCCGGCAGCAATAGATTTGATAGTTGAGATGATCTTTTAAATGACAATAATTTATACCTTTCTTATATAGGAAACACTACTTAAACAAAAATGCTTAAAGAATTAGAGCGTGGGTTGATAATATATACAATTATTTAGTGAATTTATTAAAATAAATCCAGCTTAATTAATTTCTGTGTATCCAAGTGCATGAATTTAGATGAAGACTCTCGAGAGTGACACTTTATTTTATTTGAGATCATTAAATGAATAAGAATGAAATAAAATTTGGTGTGGACTTCGGTTTCTTTATGGGATATATATAAATATATATTCAAATTCAGCGCTGAGATAAACCGATTATCCACTTCTTGAAGTAACAGGCCGCTATATGTACAATTGAATATTACTAGGTAATTATGCTGTGGCGTCACCAGTAGATAATAAATAAATTATATAATTACAATTTTCAAATTATATATATGTAGTATATAAATTGGTAGTCAAATGCAAGTTTAAGTAGGTTGCACGATCAATTCAATTGAATTGGTGACAGCCCGCCTACCATTAAAATAGTATACAAATGTGACCTCTTAATTTTCATTTGAATAAATCTTATATCATCACCTTTCACTTAATGTACATAATTAAATCAACTGCGTAACTCAAATATGATCCAAAATGTGCATACTGTGTCACTGAATCAATTCCTCAAGAGTATATATTTTTCGATCTATAATATATCGACATGACAAGACTTATTTTCCACTTCACTAAAATTATTGACTTTACAAGCTATGCACTATAAAAATAAATAAATAACGTGCCATGTCAATTTATTTTCCAGGAAAATCATTGGGGTTTATTAAATCAACAATAAATTGAACTATGAGTTCTTATTAATTGAAACGTCCCCAAAATCGTTTCTAAATACTAAATTGACGTAAAGTCGGCATTATTTTATAATTACTCTAATATATTATGTTAATTTCTACTTTAATTGTGAAATTAGATCATCAAAATATATTATCCACAAAGAAAAATGACAAAACGATTATCAAATTTACAATAGAAAACAAATTAGATGGGCCATAAGTTATGGATCCGATTGTATTTGCATATAAAAGGGAAGCCCAACTGTTGGCATATTTGATATAGCTAGATTTATTCAATCAACTATGGTCCAATCAAGAATAATAATTCGAGTTCAAAAATTCAATTTGATATGTCCAATAAATGGAAGAATGAAATCGTGCGTTATCATTTCTAAATATTATGATCACATTTACTAATAATAAAACGGTTACATCAGTTTATGTACGTGTGTTGTCTTAGTGGTAGAATGCTTAATATTTAAGGTCAAATATCTCATGTTCGAGTCCACCGTGACATGATCCTTAAATCTAAGAAGCTCTTGTTTTTAAATTGAGTAAACAACAAATAATATAATGTGATGAGTGTGACTTGTGACTTTAAAAGGAAAGGAAATAAACACTTATCTATGTGAAGAAAAACAGGGTAAATATTATGGGGAAAGAGAAAGCATTAATAAAATTTGAAGCACAAATTATATAGTTACCGTTAAATTCCCATACTGAAAAGAGGGCCAATTTTTCGAAACAATACATATCCGTTCAATTCAATCAATGCCTTTACAATTTGGGGCCCTTAATAATAAAAGTGACATTATTTTTCATTTGACCACTTATTTTTATTAATTACACAAAATCGTGCCAGCTTCACATTCCTATAACGTGTCCTGCTCTTATTGGCTATGATTTTTCATAAAAAAAAAATGTCATTATAGTTTTAGGTGTGGGATTTAATTGATTATATTGTACTTTTCTGCTATCGATTTATTTTTCGAAGTTCTATCTGTTTGGGATTTGGAAGATGCCTTGACTATTGGTTCAAGATTTGAAAGATCAATTATATTGTTTTGGAACTCAATGAAACCTAAGATTATTAATCTAAGACTTGGGAGTGTTAATAGTAATAAAAGACCATACAAATGGAATATTATGAGTTCATTTAATAACCAAACCTTAATTTCGAAAAAAATATATGTTATTCAAAAAATTATTATTTTGTAATACTTAAAAGCACAATAATCGAGAAAAATATTGTCTCATCCTGCATAAAAAACAATCATCAAGATAATATTATCTAATGTATAAAAAAACATATCTAGTTTGAAAAATTAATATTGAACATCCATCAATTAAGATTTATGAATCATATTGGTTTCTAGTTTCCTTTTTCTTTTCCCCTTTATTTAAAGTAAGATTGATTGATTCCCTATTTCTCCTTCGAGATGACTCGAGATTGGTTTCTTTTATTTTTTATTTTTTTAAAGAATGAACACAATCAAATTCTACAAATTACTATATTAATTTATAGTTTTTCTTCTTTTTTCTCCCTTTATTTAAAGGACCGATAATGGATTTTCACATTTTTCCTTTCGTGGTGACTCGAAAATGTTTTCTATTTTTTTTTTCACTTCTTCTCCCTTTATGTGAAGGAGGATGGCACTAATATCTAGATCTATGAAATAAATTGATTTTTTTTTTTGTGCTTTGTTTAAAGGAGGATCAATAATGATCCCTCATTTTTCCTTCGGGGGGACTAAAAAATTGGTTTCTATTTTTATCTTCTTCTTTTTTCTCCCTTTTCTAAACGAGGATCGATACTGGTTCTCATTTCTCTATTTTAGTGACTTGAACCTTCGATCTATTGGTTGGAGGAGAAACGTCTTACCAATTGAACCACACATCGTTATCTAGATTATTTTCTAATTTTTTATATAGGGATTTATTATATTGGATCTTTCATTATATACGTGTATATATATATATATATATATATATATATATATATATACATATTTTACGTTCAAACCCTCAATTATGCATATAGCTGTATGTGTGTGTGTAGTGAGTGTGTAGTCGTGCGTGAAATGTGAATGCATGACAATATTAATTATAGTTGGTGCAAGTGCAAGTGCCAAGTCACTACTACAAATTCGCTCATAGATGACATTTAAATTGTGTCATATATGCGGAAAAAAAATGTCAAATATAGCCGTGTCATCTATACCTCGCTCATATATGACATTTAATAAACGTCATATATTCGCTCATACATGACATTATTTATGTAGTGGTGACACAAAAAGGATGTCATCTATATCGTTATACATGGCATGTTTTAATGTCATCTTTGGTAAATAAAAATGTCATTTAAAAGAAAATGTTGACACGTTTTGTATGATACATGACATATTTTTAATGTCATCTATAATACTCTTTCAGATTTAACAATTTTCATTTTATTTTCTCAATTTTCCTATTTTTAATTATTGTGGGAAATCAATAAATTGTATGAAATAATGTGTATTCCAAAAACAAGAATCGTATGCACACTAAAAATAGTCATATGCATTAATAATCCAATATTCTATTCAAAATGGTACATCCACATCAAAATACATACATAAAATAATTTTGGTTAATATTTGAATCCATCCTAACTAATACTACAAAACAAGTCTCAAACTAGTAGTAGTTTGAATCACCGTGTACAAAATCCACAAGCTTCTTCATCGATCAATATTGTCATTTCACATGTCAATCTACAAGAAAAATGAGCTAAAGTGAGTCTTAATTATTTAATGAAATTTGAAAAAGTAAACATAAAATTCAATGGTTATTTCAAAACCTCATTAATCACCCTACTCGGCACGAGCCTCGTCGATCTCACCTTGAGAATATTCACTTTTATGAAACTGCGAAAAACAATGGCATTAGAATCCGCGAAGATCACTTGTGGATATAAAATAGAACAACTTAAGGCAGATTGCCCTAAATCCCTCATTATTGAGGAAGATACATATATTAGCTAGCTAAAAACACAATTGCCTCACTAGCTAACTACTAATATTATCTGCAAAACTATAAGATAGATAAGGCAGAAAACATGAGTTAATAGAAACATTAATTAATGCATATGTAGTAATATATGTAGACCGTTGAAACAAAGACATTTAAAGGGACACTGCTGTAGCTGCACCAGAATGGAAGAATGGATGTTAATTAATAAATGAGAAATGTGCACAAGCACATCGCCTGAAACGATATGAACTGTATCAATCGTGACAAGATTTCAGGTTTCCAAAACCAAAAGAGGGCGTCGCGTGGCTTGACTTCACATCCAACAGATGGCCCTGAGATTTCCAGTGCTAACAGGGAGACTATGTGCTGTAGTTTTGTGTCCACCAACATCACAAGCTGAAAATTAAGTGAAAAATTCACTATCTTAATGGCTCAATCCAGTTCCAGCTGAAATTACTCCATTCAAATGAGAGACTTACAATGGCAGGTATAAAAGAAAGCCAGAAATAAATGCTGAGACCTGCATAATGAAAAATTCAGATACAAAGAAATTCATCTCAAATGTGTAGTAGGGAGGGAGTCATGATCCCATGGATGTTAATGAAGATAAGTAAAACAACAATCCAACACACAAGATTTCAAACTCAATAAAACTTAATCCAACACTAAGTGTAGAGATGTAATTTCAATTTTTCAAGACCTCACTTCCTATGCTGCAAAACACTCAGACAAAACAACCACCCAACAGAAACGAGAAAGAATTTTACAATTGCAAAAACTAATAAATTTGAAAAAATAATAAATATTATAAGAATATAATTTCTCACTCCACACCAGCAACTTAATTATCACTTCTTTATATCATTATATGCATAATGCATGTACAAGCAAAAACTTCGGCCATATAGTAGAGATAATTTATAAAAAAAACTAGCAAGATATTGTTTCTTAGTGATTGCCCATGCATATACTACAAAAACTCGGTGCTAACTCACAACTTTTTACAATTACTATATAGTACACAAAATTCCATGACAAATAATATTATTTTTACATCTAGTGTTGCGTCAACCACATGGATGCATCCTTTCACAAATTATTACACCTAAAAAATTCAATAAATCCCACATTTTCCACCTATAAAACCCCAAATCCCATCTCACAATTTCCTCACCAAGCAAAACACACATCACACAATCACTTAACCTAAAAAACCCCTCTCTCCAAGATGGCTTCAAGAGCTGCCATTTTCATTGTCCTAAACATTCTCTTCTTCACATTAGTGAGCTCAACGAGAAACTCAAAACATAATGCACAAGCAGCACAACAGCCAATCAACTAAATCACATAACTAGTGCTTAAACTCAACAAATAAGAGAAATACCACCGGCATCACCAGGAGGTTGCGCGGCACAATATATTTTCCCTTGAGCTCTCGAAGGCGGAGATGTCTGAAGAGTGGAATCTGGACACAATCTCGCCAACAAAAAATCCGATTAATCAAATAAATTCCACCGAAACTAATTAGAATAAATGAATTCAATGGAGGAATTGATGGAGAGGCCGATTTGGGGCCGTAGATAGTAAGCCGCTGGAAGAAGAGGGAATTGGGACAAATTGGAGGAGGGCTTGGAGATCTCGTGGGTAGGCGGTTGAGGAAGAACTCGTGCGTGGTGCTGTCGAGCAGAGGTAGCGGGCGCCGGCGGTGGGGGGCTTCTCGGCGTTGGCGTCGGAGCTGAGCTCGCTAGAGCCCTCGGAGAATGAAGAAGCGAAAGGAGATGGAGAGAGAATCGTAATAGAATTAGGGCTTTTTTATGTTTTGTTATTGTTATTAAATTTATACTTTATATTTTATATTTTATTTTACTAAAAAGAGTACAACTATACATGACATTTTAAAAAATATGTCACGTATATTAAATAAAAACACGCACATACATGACTTTTGTTTTCTGAACAAAATGTCATGTAAGTACTAGATACATGACACATCTTCATGACATTATTTTATGACATGTCATGTATTTTATTAATGACACAAGATTGATGACATTATTATCCAAAAATGTCATCTACGCAAAAAAGACGCTCAAAGATGACATATTTTGAAATAAAATGTCATCTATGTTGTGTCATATATGCTCGATTTTCTAGTAGTGAGTATATCTACAACACCAAAAGAGGTATATTTGATAGATAATATTCCTTCAAAATTCAAACCATAGAATGTGAATTGGAATCAAATTTATTAAAATACCTGCTTAATTT
This sequence comes from Salvia sclarea, assembly GCA_036873715.1. Taxonomy (NCBI): domain Eukaryota; kingdom Viridiplantae; phylum Streptophyta; class Magnoliopsida; order Lamiales; family Lamiaceae; genus Salvia; species Salvia sclarea. The sequence continues at coordinate 6,101,939 of JAYJMF010000001.1, read as the reverse complement.
ATGAAAATCCATGAAACTTTACATTTAAAAATCCCACCTCTCCTTTTTACCATTAATTGTACAGGACCGACAACTTATTTCATGTAAGACTTTATGAAGAAATAAATATTTTTGGTCCTCATCCGTGGCATGCACTAGTGCATTTAATTTTCCCAACTAAAATTGGTCATATATAGTATTCTCATCAGATTCAGACCCATAGAAGAATGAACAAATAATTATCATTTTCCCAGAAAGAAATAAAGTGCCCTAATTATGTTAATTCCAAAAAAGCCTCAAAAGTTGAAAGAAATGGGGGAAAATTTAAATTAAATTTGAAGAAATGATGGGGCATAATGTGGAGTGTCATAGCAATGCAGAAAGGTACAAAATCCCCACAGCATGCAGAGAAGAATTTTGAAAGGAATTAATTAAAGAAAATAAAAGGGTAGGTTTTTGTGTAGTGAAGTCCAGCCAAAGAGGTGGTCTCCTAATTGTGATGTCTCTTTAAGACATTTTTCAATAATACACACATGGCATTGCCCATACATAGTTGGTTATACACGTTTAATTTCGTATTTCATTTCATCATTAAGAAAAGACACAAAACATTTCAAATCATACCTTAACAAAGCAATATCTTAAGGCTATTGAATCCAAGATCTCACAAAGAAAAGTCAAGCTGGGTGTCTCAGCCTAGCCGCTTGAGCTAGAACTCCTCAACGATAATGCATTCCTATTCGATGTTATAATGTAACCGTTAAAATATCAATATATACCATCAACTATTTTATTCAAGATTGTGACCGACCTTTATAAGTAAATTTGAAATTTCTACTTAACTCAGGTATGTATTAGTTGCAAATTTAATGATGTATATCAAATAAAATTGAGGGTACGTAACTATCATTTTAAACCCTAAATTATTTTGGTACTACTAATTGTATTTCAAATTATTGAAACACTTTTTTTTAAATCCTGAACTATCAATTTTATATCAATTGTACACTCTATCCATTTTTTCGGCTCTAAAAGGTCGACGTGTCTCGTTCAATTCCCACAATTTATCTAACAATCTTATTTTAAAAACTCATATGATACAAACGACGCCATTTCATGAGCCTTATGAATATGAAAAAGAAAAAAAAAGTCACAACATTTGTGCCTTACGAAATGGATATAGGGCACAACTGATATAAAATTAATAGTTTAGGGTTTCACAAAATAATATCAATAGATTAGAGTACAATTAATAGTGCCAAAACAATTTGGAGTTTAATGTGATACTTATCCTATAATAATTAAATTACTAAATTCATATCTCAACAAAGGCTCAAACAAATCAAACCAAAAGTAAGACGTGACACAAATGATCGTTTCTATTTATCTACATTTCATCTCATACTACTATATATCCAACAACAACAACAACACATACAATAATGCAGGTCACTTGTCAGACACCATCCAAATAATTTCTTCCCCAAAGACAATAATAATATGGCTACTAATTCCAAACAAAAATAAAAATAAAAAAAACATCCACACCACTCAATTCTCCGCTGCCCCTCCTCACGGCAACATGGTTAAATCAAAATTAATAATTCAAACTAATTCCAATTCTCATAATAATAGAAGAAAATACCATGAATTATCGCGGGACGTGACAGGACAAAATGAAATAAAATACGAGATCGAGACACGATTTGAGGATCCGTAACGGAACATAAATGTTCCAGCACAACACATCCCAATCAAGTCCTCGCAATCAATGGCTGTGCAGATGGCGACGCTTTCAATTGCCCAAACCAAAACCAAAACCTCTCTTTGAAATCGAAACACTTTAAATTCATAATCATCCAATTCTTCATCAAATTATTATTCCAGAACCCTACATACCTAGCTCTCAAAATAAACCAGACGAAAAAAAAAAAGGATCAAAATTGAAAAACCAACATTTCTTCATTTTTGGATTAATGTGATGGAGCTCAAGTGTAGCCTTGTTTGCACTACTCTCCTCCTCCTCCTCCTCCTCCTCTCCGGGCCGGGCCTTTCAGCAGGTTTATTTTATTTTATTTTTATTTTTTTCTCTATGTATAATATTTTTAATTTTTTTTTTCTCTAAATGATTTTGTTTTGTTAATTTAATTAAAAAGGGAGAATAATGCATGGGAAGAATATGGGAAGAGAGGTATATGATATTGACTATAGAGGGCCGGAGACGCACACGTACAACCCGCCGCCGAATCGGGCCGGGCCGAAGATTCCGCATCATGCGGGCTCGGGCCGGCGCAAGCCCAAGCGGAGTGTAAGGAGGAATCTTGCTAGGAAGAATTTTGGATCATGAGTTTATGTATCATCATTCATATTCTTTGGCTATTAATTATATATGAATCTATTTTTATTTTTCTTGAAAAAAAAAAACATCTACTTGTATGTGTGTGATTCTTTTCTTTTCTTTTTTTGCGGGTTAAGTATAGTTTATGCGACGAGCTTTGGAGTTTTTTTATAATTTTTTTTTTAAAAAAAAAGGATGATTTGAATTTTTGTTTATTTATTTGAAGATTCCAAGCTTTGCAGAAAATTTCAACATCGGAATGTTGAATTAGATTGCCGGATTTTTGCGTGAAATGTTGGCCTTTGTGGTTGCAGTCAGTGTAATTGCACTCATTTTATGCTATGTTTCACGAGAGAATCGAGCAGTTTTCCGATGTTGCACGCTCGACCGCGGCTCAAAATTGCGTGTTGTGGATTTTCGAAAATAAATCAAAGTTTGTGTGTGTGTTTTATGATAATATAAAAAAAAAAAGAACTTCAAATTTCGAGTCATAAACTATACTTAACTCTTTTTTCTTTTCTTTTTTCAGAAAAGGAAAATTGGGGGTTGTTAAAAAAAAAGCTTCTAATGTAATTGAGCACTATCCTAAGTTTGGATGATGATATGCAGATTTTATTCTATTCTATTTTGTGATTCCAGTGTAATGTTAATTATTACTATTGAGAAAATTAGGGTTCATTGATTATGATCTAGTAATTTTTTTCTGTAGATATGTTGTATGGAAATGAAGTGCAGAATTTTACCTGATTTATTATCGTTGCACAAATTATATGATGTACTTGTATTGATTTATGCATGTGTAAATAAGAGGTTAAATAAGGAGTAATTTTTATGACTGAGGAGAAACCCAATTCTTTTTATTCGTAATGGGCATTAATGCAATTAATTATGCCCAATATGTTGACGACAGGAAGGAAGTTGGATTTAATTTAAATCGACCAACAACTTCTATTGTGCTTTTATTGCACCGTTTCATTATCTTATTATTATTATTATTATTATTATTATTATTATTATTATTATTATTATTATTATTATTATTATTATTATTA
>JAYJMF010000001.1:6078998-6098470 GCA_036873715.1 Salvia sclarea | reverse complement strand
AATTAAACAATTAAAATAGTTATTTATTTATACTATATCACCGGAATCGATACTTTTCCGGCCATCGGCGTAATCCGTCCCCACCGCCTTCACTCCGGCGACTCCCCGGTGCACCACCGCCTTCATTCCGGCGACTTCCCCTTCTTCTGCAGCACGCCACCGCCCTTCTTCTTCCCGGGGTCGCCCGCCTCCGCCGCCAATTTCACCAAGAACTGGGAATCGGCAGATTTCACTTTTGATTTTGTTTCTAACTCTGTCGTTGAAGCTGAAGGTATAATATTGGTGTGGGAGAATCGGAGCTGCAGGTACAACTATTCTTCCGGCTGCTCCGCCTTCTCCGCCCTCGTTTACGAGATTGGTATTATTCCTTTCTCATCTCCATATATTCTACACTTCTTCTTATAGTATATAGCATCCAAATCCGCCAATTTAAATCCAGTTAGGGTTCACTAATTCTCAATTGGGATTGATTACTCATAATTATAATGGATAAACTATTTGATATTTTGATGATTATCTTATATGTGAAGGTTGTGGACGTTTTTCTTTGTATGCAGGGCCTTTGAATTTTGACTATTCCAATTGTGATGGGATCATACCGACACTTGTGCTAAACCCCTATTCTTGGACTAAGGAGGAGAAGAATTTTGGGGTGGTTTCTTATTTCAATTCCTTATTGGATATGTATTCATTTGTAGGTGGCCATCCTGCACGCTGTCTTCTGGTAAAATTGGCGGCGGAGGCGGGCGACCCCGGGAAGAAGAAGGGCGGCGGCGCGCTGCAGAAGAAGGGGAAGTCGCCGGAGTGAAGGCGGTGGTGCACCGGGGAGTCGCCGGAGTGAAGGCGGCGGGGGCGGATTTCGCCGATGGCCGGAAAAGTATCGATTCCGGTGATATAGCATAAATAAATAACTATTTTAATTGTTTGGTTAATAAATTTTAAGAAAAATAAATTAATTAAATTCTATTAAAAATCGAACCGATCAATTATAAGTGAACCGAACCGAAACTTTTAAAATATCAAAATGACCCATAAAAATTACAAAATAACCCCTACTATGTATACATACTATGTTGATATATCTTTTCTCTTAATTAAAATATGTATAAAACATATATATAGGGTAATACCAAATTATACAATCTTTTATTTGATGTGTTATCACTTATCATTAGTATATATTGTCATTCAAATCTCCAACATTTAATGATTTTTCTGGTGACTATATGCAGCTCATATGCGTATGACTGTATGGCTCGGCGGAGATTCGAGGTCTGAACTCAATATAAATATATAAATATAAATGAGCAAAGGTAATTTTAGATTATTTAAAATAAATTTTAAAATTTAGACTCATGTTTTGAAAATTCTGAAATACTAGATTTTTTGGATATAAAAAGTCTTAAACGCTCTTACTTACACATTACGTTACACGGTTATACGACATCACCATAATGAAATCGTGTAACGTTCGTTACACGATCTTATTCGTGCAGTTATATGATTTCACTTTAATGAAATTGTGTAACGTATAACCGTGTTAATTTGGATGAATTCATAACCGTGTTATTTATAAAGTTTCATATTAATTAAGTTGTGTATCCTGAAGTCGTGTAATCTGCAGGATTTTCTAAGAATAAAGATGAAGATCATCGGAGCAATCTCAACAAAAGCACCTCCTTCGGTAGCGGCGGCGAACGAGATCTGGAGAGAGGCGGTTGGACGAAGCAGCAGCATCGCGCACAGGAGACGACTTCAGATCTGGAAATGGTGGCGACGGGCAAAGGAGACGACGACGTGCAGAGATGTGATGAGAAGGGTGAGAGGCGGGCTCGCCGGCGACGAAGCGTATCTCGACGGAGGGTGCAGAGAGGGGTGGGAGTGGCGGCAGTTAGGGGGGAGAGAGAGAGTGGGTAGGGTTTGTGGGGGATTTGGTGAGGATTAATAAATTGATTGAAGGATGTTTTAGACTTTTTATGTCCAAATAGTCTAAAATTCCAAGTTTTTTGAAAGTAGGTTCAACATTCCTCTTTTATGTTTGAAGTAGTCTAATTCTCTATATTTTCCATATATAAATGGGGGTGGACACAATCATTTTGTGCAGTTTGGCACCAAAACGATCAAATCGCAAAATATGGTTGTGATTTTCGTAAATCAAACTAAACTCAATACTTATTAAAATCGAACCAAATCAAACCCTATTTAATATGGTTTGATGCGATTAACGCGATTTACATTTTTCTTTTGGCGAGGATGTCCAACGACCGGATGGTAGCAGTGAGGATAGTGTCCAGGAACAAGTGTTGATTAGAATTTTTAGTTTTTCTTTATTTCTCCGCCTTGTTTTATTTCTCATTGTTTTTTGCATAAGCTAGCAACCCTATACCTGATAACTAATACTTACTTCGTCCAAAAATAGTGTATCACCTTCACCATTTTCTACTAATGTTTATTTTTATAAATAATACTCCCTCCGTCACCAAGAGTATATCACTTGGTGAATAACACGAATTGTAAGGAAAATGTGTTGGTGAAAGTGAAAGTAGAGAAAGGGTCCCACTTTGTTGAATTTAAAGGTAAAAAGGTGGGGGTGAATGGTATGTATTTTTGTAAATATTAATTTTGGGTGAGGTTAAATTATAACAATAAGGAGTGTATGTAGAGTATATGACAAATAAAGTAAGTGATATACTCTTCGTGGACGTCCGAAATAGCAAAAGTGAAATACTCTTAGTGGACGGAGGGAGTATATTTCAAGTAATACTGTTAATAATAATTTAATAACTAATTTAATTGTAACATGGTTTACGTTTGGGTTAATTTTTATTTTTTGAAAACCCAAAACTACACCGTAAACCATAATTCTTAAAAATTTTAAATCATACCATAATTTTCAAACCATAAACCAAATCAAATTTCACAAACACAAATTTGGTCCAACATACAGTTTAACCAAATTGTGGCACCCCTACATATAAATAAGAGATGTCTCATGTGAAAATGTATGTCCTCACGTGAAGACATGGGCAATCATTACTAATATAGTAATTAATTAGAGAATCAAATCATACTTAATTATAATATAGTCGATCATCATTTTTCTTCAAGAATCATATAAGCATATGCTTTATGGAGCACATAAAATAATTGCGCTAATAAGTTACCAAGAATCATCTCCTTGACATCATTTAATAAATGGATTTCGAAATAAGAAAGGGAACAAATTTTATTTTAAAAAACTTGTTCAAGGACGAATTCAGCAAGCCAAAATTTGATGCTTATAGAATAGGAAAACTCATTTCAAGTTCAAGTGAAATTATTTCATACCTTTGCTGGATTATCCAAAATACCCTCCCCCCTCAAGAAACAAGAAACAAACATATAATTACATACTAATTTTCACAGGCTTAATATCGTCACAAGGGGAAATTCGAGATGACAAGCCCTACAAAAGATAGGAAGCACAACTACATTGGCAGAGAAGGGGAAAGATTACAAACCTCAAAAACCACCTTGTGCTCACTGCAACTTCAAGAAGGCAAGAACACTTTGAAACTCAGGTGTTCCTCTAAACTGATCTGCCATCATAAGCAAACTAGAAACATCATTTTTGTCGAAATAGGAGGCCAGATCATACGCTGTCAACAGGAACAAGAATCCTAACACCTCCACTGATTTTGCATTTCGAGCAGCGGCCCTCAATTTAGACATCCATGAAGTAGCAAGTTTGATTGCTTCTTCCCTCACATGAGGTTTGACAGTTGGAGACATTTTAATTAGCTGCTGCAACAGGATAATGCAGGTCCTCCTAACGTTGAACTCCACGTCTCCTTCCCTCAAATGGGGAGGGTAAAACCCCGCCATCGCATCCAGCACCAACTTTGCAGGATCAGAGGATAGGTGAAGAACTTTAAAGATTTCAGCACCCATTGATTCCATGTCGTTTTCAGCGTCATTTAGAAACATCTGCAAGGTTTTACCGTCCATTCTCACCATAAACTTCAAGTCTGCAGACTCATCAGGTTTGATCAATTGAGGGGCATTGAAGACATTAGTTGAGTAGTGTCGTTTTAATTCAAGCAGTTTCATAGCATCCCTCATCTGTTTTTCCTTGATTTCAAGTTCCTTTTGTGCATGGTCGAGACGCTGCTCTCTTACAACAAGATCTCTAGCACGTTGCTCAACCAAATCTTTCTCAGTCCGTAGCTCCCTTTTTATAGCACGATGTTCCTTGAAGCAACTACGCGTAAATTCTCTCACAGAATTTAGATTCTTCTCTCTTGAATCTAACTTTTGCAATTTGGCTTTATGCATATCTTCAAGTTCCTTTTCCTTAGAAATCAGACGCTCTTCCTCTTCTGCAATTCTGTGCTCCCGTTCCTCAAATTCTTTTGCTTTCAAGTCAGTCTCATCCATTTTCGTCTCAACCCAATTACGAATTGAATCCAACTCAGTTTCCTTCAAACCAACCTTTATGAAGCTCTCATGAACTCTTGCCTTCAATCCCTCCACAGTATCTGTTGCCAACCGTATCCTGTCAAGAAGCTGAAACCCCAACTTCTCTCGTTCTATCAATTCTTCATTCCTTAACTTGGCTTCCCTAAGGACTTTTTTACTCGTCAAATCCAGTAGCTGCTTTTCTGAAGCCAGCTCCCTCGTTTTCTTACCAACTTCATAGAACCTCTTATCAACACCTCGCTTCAGCCCCTCCACATTATCTTTAGCCAACTGTAACCTCTCCAAAAGCCGGAGCCCAAACTTCTCTTTTTCCATTAATTCCTGATTCCTCAACTCCATATCCTTAACCAGCTTTTCACTCATCGCATCCACTAGCTGCTCTTTTAAAGCTAACTCTTTCATTTTCTCCTCTTGGAATGAAATGAATTCTGTTTTCATCTTGTCCAACTCCTCCAACTTTTTCTGCACGGATTCCCTAATCAAGTCGGCTTCATTTACAGTCAACGCCAACGATTCCCAAGCTGCATTGTCCCTACACTCGATCTCCTCAAACCTCTCATCCATTTTCAACCTCACGTCATCGAGCTTATTTTCTGCCATCTGAATTCTCTCCATGAAGCGATGCTTCAACAGTCCTTGCTCCCTAAACTTGTCCTCAGCCAATCTAGCATGCTCAACATACTCTTTCCACTTCTTGTCCAGATTCTCTTGTTTCACCGCAATCTCTCTCGTTTCCCTCTCTACCAACAACTTGCAATTCTTCTCCTTCTCCTCCACCGCGCTTATCCGACCATCCAACGAATTAATGATCATGTCAACTTTCTTCTCCCTCTCCTCCACCAATTCACGTTCTAACCTCAAGCTCTCCCCATCAGCCTCAATCTTCCTCAACCTCTCCGTCGCCCGACGCCTACGTTCTCCAACATCAGCCTCCGCCATCTCCAGCCACTCATCGCGCTCCTTCAAGGCCGCGATACGATGCTCCAATTCCTCCTCTCTTCTCCTAGCTTCACTGAGAAACCCCGCCCGCTTCATACTCAGCTCCTCTTCCTCAGACGCCAGCTCTCTCCTTCTCCTCGCTTCGTACGCGAAGAACCCCCTCTCTCTCCCCTCCAAATCCCACTCCCGTTTGTCCAGCGATTCTCTTATAAAATCGATCTGATGCATTCTCTCCGTTACCGAATCCCAAGCTGCATCCACTTTCCGCTTCCGCGACTCAACTTCCGCATATTTCACTTGCAGAAAATCCACCATTTTCTCGGCTACACCAGTCCGCTTGCTCAGAGCTTCCAGAGACTTCTCCATTACCGTTCGATTAGCACCACGCACACACACCCACACACACACACACGTAAAAGGAGCACAAATTAGAGGCACATCGTAGAACGTGCATCCGCCATTATCGCAACATACGCGGGAAATGGCTACTGTGTGTGTGCGTGTGTGAATTGAGAGTTTTGGACGTGGAGGATGATTTTGGCATTCAGGAGAAAGGGCAAAATTGATTGCACAGTAAAATCGTAACAAAAAAATTAAACAAAATGTAGCAACTTACAGCAATTTAGGTTGAAGTGGTTTTGGCTTCTTTTTTTGGAATTGGGGAAGAAGATGAATGCGTATTGAATGCTAAACCTCAGATCTTCTCATATAACTAGTTCATGATCTGAGCTTTCGCCAGGTTGAAGATATTTTTCTGTTTATATGAGGAGTAATATGTACATGAAACTACACAACGTTGACATGACATTCTATTTTTTATTTAATTTTATAAATGTTAAAAACTTGTGTATATTCTGATGTCTATCCATTCGATAGGGCTCGTCAACTTTCAAATAGAAATAAAATTCAATTAGAGCGAATGCATTTGTTCAATTAGAGCAAAATTTAATATGTTCTTTTTCCTTGAGTGGTTGGTGTAGCTTACCTTGTAGTACTAATGTAAGGTTTATATCCGTGTATACATCATTTAGAAGAGTTAATTCTCTATCATGACATTATTTTTATCTTATCTCCTTATATATTACTACTCTTGATACCTTAAAATACTTACTAGTTATATTGGCGCATACAACAATTTTATTTTATTTTATCTTATCTCCTTATATATTACTACTCTTGATCCCTTAAATTGTAGGACTTTTTATATACTCAAAAAACACTATCAACTAGTATTACTTTTTAATCCGCATATCACTTTCATTGATGGAGGAAGTATAGTACTCACTAGGAGATGTTGCCCTCAATGATATTTCTTGAATGGTGAAAGCATATTCTTAAAGAGCGTATAGGCAATTTATTAATTTTATGTAGTTTACGTTAATAAAAGAAAGTACTAACTTGAATTTATACTGAAGTTCTTTGTCGTTTTCTAAATTAGGGTATGATTCGAAGCTTGCATTTTCTGAATCCGTGTGAACATGCAACCCAACTTAGCAAACTATAGCGTTTGGATTAAGCTATTCCACAAATGGAATTTATGTGGTGAATAATTAGAGTTTAATCTTTCTAAATTGTAATAACAGTAAATTAATCTAAATTATATTTAATTAATCATTATCTATTTTCACGATCCACTTATAGTGTGTCACTTTTATTATTTTTTATGTCTATATCCACCAAAAATAAAAAGGTGTTACTCTTTTTCTTGAGATAGTACTTCACACGAAATCCTTACAATTGAACCTCATATCGACTTAATATTTAAATAAAAACTACTCCCTTAGTCCCCGAAAAGTGTGCAAGTTTTTGTTTTTTCGTCCGTCCCTGAAAAGTGTGCAGACCCATTTTTGGCAAAAAAAGTTTCAATTTCTATCCTCATTATTTCAACTTTATTACCAGTAAACCAAACATTGCCCACCATTCACATCACTTTATCACTATTTTGCATTAAAATGTGTGTCACTCCCTCCCTTGCACACTTTTGAGGGACGGATGGAGTATTTTAACCCAACCTTTGAAGTCGTTTTGAAAATGTCACGACTTTTGATGCATAGCAATTAGGTACCGGACGTATTGAACCTACCCCGAACCTAACACCATACCAAAATTTGGCGCTGGTGTTGGATTCTGGAATGATCGAAATTCTCAAATCAAGAATTTAATCCGGTATTCGATTTATATATAATAAGTTCAAAAGTTCGGGTACTTGTATAAGTAATTCAACTACAAATACAAATTTTAACTTGGGCTTTGAGATTATTTTCGAAAATGTCACGACCTTGAAGTAGCAATTAGGTCCCCGACCAATTGAACTTCAGACTACTAGCATCGTGAATTTTGACTCGATATTGCGACGTTTATATATAGTAAGTTCAAAAGGTCAAGTATTTGTTTCTTTTAAAAAGAAGACTTGTATAAGTAATTGGACAAAAAAAGTACCATATTTTAACTCAACCTTTTAGGTTTTTTCGAAAATGTCACGACCTTAAACAAATAGCAGTTAGGTCCCCGGCCTATTGAACTTTAGACTACTAGCACCGTGACTCGGTGTTGGGAGTTATAGCAAGTTCAATAGGTCTGATGTCTAATCACTATATATCTACTGAAGGTCGTGACATTTTAGAAAATAAGATTAAAGGTTCGGTTAAAATATGATATTTTTATATAAAAAGAATTAAAAACCATAATGTGATTGTGATTGATGATGGCTAGAGGTTTACTTGAGCATTGAAGGTGAAGCGATGAATTCCTTTCCAATGATCCAAATCATAGGCAGTGAGATGCTTGCAGCAAGCAGAGAGGAGGAGGCGGCCGTCGTCTGTGAGGCGGCCGCCTTCAAAGGCGTCGCCTTGGAGGCCTCGAACGAAGGCCACGGCGTACTCGCCCACGACCAACGGGTCCTCTCCCGGGGTCTCTTGGCCGCGGCCCCACCGCGGGTCTCGAAAAATGTTGATGTTTGGGGACCACATTGTCATGCCTGTGGCCTCCCCTGCATTGTATATTGCTCTGCCCTCTTCTCCAGTTGCCTTCAAATTGCATCATAATTTGGTCAAATTGATTTTGATTTTACTTCTATTTAGATTGAAATGTGATGTGAGTTGATGACAATGTATATATGTTGCTTATACTTTTTTAGCAATTTGATTTTGTCTTCGTATGTAGTGATAGAGTGGTTAATGTCTTAATAAAAATCTCATGTTCGAGTCCACAACCATGTTGCGTGCTGCGGTCCTTCAATTTCTGTACTAAATGGAAAAAAAGTCTCCATTTCTTTCACCTTTTATGGAATATGGAGGTTATTGTTAAAAGAAATAAGTTGCGATTAAAATAAAAATAAGGTCAAAAAATTAATGATTTTTTTTTTGTACATTTATAAACTTAAAATTAGATTGAAAGCACAAAAATGTTACTATTAATTTATTTTTCTTGAAGATAACAAAATAGGATTATTAATTAATTGTTTTTACTAAATTAATCTTAATGATATGCAGAGAGTGCAATCTAAATTTGGAGAAAACCATATACAAATTAAACAACTTAATTAAAAATATCAAGACGATAAATAAAATCGTGTCAAATAATTGAGTCATATATGGATTTCCGGTCCCATAAGCTAAATAATGACCTTATCACACGACAAAATGTTCAGACAAGATTCCACTATCACAATGTCGTGACATAAAGCAAACAATAAAAAAACATTAAAATATTAATAATCAAACCATATACTAAAAAAATATAATTGTATATATGTCACACTAACCTTAGCTATATTATACCAAAGATGAGCATCAAATGTGGCTGCGGTGAGTATGACTTGAGGGAAGCTCGTGGCCTGGCGGATCGACCCGTTGAAGGCGAACCCGTTCTCGACTCCGGGGGCCATGGCGATGCCGTGTAGCGCCTCGGACCACCACTCGTAGTAGGGGATGCCGAGGCGTGGGATGGCCGCGGCCTTGTTCACGAGCTGGCTAATTTTCTCGTCGAGGGTGAGGCGCCCGACTAGGTCGTGGGCCCGGGCCCCGACGGGGAGGCCGGCGTCGCAGAAGGGGAGGGAGGTGGTGGATGGAGTGGTGCATGAGAAGGGTGGGAGGGATTTGGGGGAGAAATTGTTGTTGAATGTGAGGAAAATTGAGAGTGTGATTGCTAGTGTGAGGGGAATGATGTAGTGGATGAGATGTCTCATGTTTTGAATTGATTAGGTTTATTTGATTTTGGGGGAGAAATTTGATGTTTGTTGTGAGGAGAGATCAATTTGTAGAGTTGGTAGGTAGGTTTTTGTTTTTTTTTTTTACTAGACTTGAGATTTTGGTTACTTTATTATTTGTGTGATTATGACCTGTTTTTGGTAACATTCACTAACTAGACTTGGGATTTGGCTACTTGTTTTGTTTGTGTGATTATGACTTGTTTTTGGTAATATTCATTAACTAGACTTAGATTTGGCTACTTATATATTCGTTTGGTTATGAACTATTTTTGGTAATATTTTCTTAGCCACAAATGCATTTATGCATCTAAGCTTTAGAAGTTAGAATAGGTTGTCAAAGAAATTAACAAAGTTACTTTATTTTTGAAAGCCCCCTATATGTAAAAAATGCTTCAGTATAAAAAAAAAAAAAAATCACCAAGTTGTTTTCATCGCTTATACTTCTAAAATAATTATTAAAAAATGGTATTAATGTAAATTTTATTAATTTACTGAATATATCATTATTATATTCTGGGCCCCTAAAACAAATATCTATATGTGATGAAATATAGACAAATTATAAATTTGTACGAACACAATTATAAAGAAAATTAGATGCAAAATGATCCTTACCTCATCTCGAGTTATTATATCTTTATGTATCAAATTACTTTTTGAAATTAGGATAAGGGGAGAAGATGTGGAAAGAACCTACCACAAAAATTATTTACTATCATTTCGAGATTGCTGCATTGGTGGAAGCAAGAGAAGTGCTCTAATGCGAAAATCAATAAACTTTCAAAAAATTAATAAAAAATAGCATACTCCAATATTTAATAATTTTATGTTTGGAGGAATATTGTCTATAATCTTTCTAGAGATATAGCAAAAACAATTACTCAAGTAAATATTTAGAATGAGGTACTTCAATTTCAAACAACAGCCAACACTATAGCAAATTCAACTGCAGCATTTCCAACACTTCAAATAGCAGCCAAATTACGATTTATTTCATAGTCATCAAGCTGCATATAATTTAAACACAATTGACAATTATTTTGTCAAAAATTTATGCTAATAGGATATTCCTCATCTGCTACAACTAAATTCCCATCACCTGATTCAATCACCATCTCTCCCTCCTCACTAGCCCTACTAAAATGCTCACATGGACTCACCCGAAACTCGACGCTCACCTTCTCCTTGGCGTCCAACCTAACCGGCTGAAACCCGACAAGTTGTCTCGTCGGGCTCCCACCACCACTTTGACTGCGCTTCATAAATAGTAGCACCGGGTGCTTACCCGCCATCTCCCCTTGATTTTCAACGCTAACTATAACCGAAAACCTAGCCTTCTCGCACGATTCCACTCCCAACTTTGAGACCGAGATGTACCCTAGGTTATCAGAAGTCGGAGATGCTTTGAGATCGAGCTTGTGTTGGCTCACTGAGACAATCTTGTAAGAATAGTTGGAATAGCTGAGCCCGTAGCCGAATTCAAAAACTTTCTCGCCTTTGTAGAATTTATAGGTGCGCCCAGGGTAGCCGGACGAGGGATCGGGCCTCATTCGCATATCGGTCATAGGTATCTTGATGAAATCTTTTGGATACCAAGTCATAGTCAACCTTCCACCTAATACAAGAAACACCAATTTCACAACATTAGTCGCATTTCATTCTTGAATTATTAATTAAGATCTAAATGTAAAGTTTCATATTTTTTACCTGGATTATAGTCACCAAATATGATCTCAGCAACTGCCCTCCCCCCAGCCTGACCAGGATAGCCAGCCCACAAAATGCTCCCTATTTTTGGTTCATTTTTCGCGAACGAAACATCGACCGGCCCTCCACAAAGCAACACCAACACGATGGGCTTCTTAGCCGCCTTGGCCACACTCATGATCAAGCTTTGTTGCTTCCCGGGGAGCACAAGGTCATCGCGATCAAGATCTTCCTTCTCGCGCTCTTGATTAAGTCCCATCACCAAAACGACGTAGTCCACCGATTTCGCAAGCTCAACAGCTCTTTCAACACTAGCAGAAGTGCAATTGATGGTGTCACAGCCTTGATCAAACTTGACGTCTCCAACATAGCTCATTAGCCCTTGGAGTGGGGTCACGGTGGTGCAAGGCGGCCCCGCGTAGTTTCCGAGGAGCGTCTTGGAAACATTCGCATTCGGGCCTATGACTGCAAGAGACCTCATCGGCCTTGGATAGCGGCAACAGATTACCCTCGTTTTTCAACAGGACTATCCCCTGTCGGGCCACCTCCAACGCCAGCTCCTGGTGCTCGGGCGTGCAGATATCTGCACGCCCGAGATTCCCGTAGATTAGGCCACGTCGGTCCCCGTTGAAGAGGCCCAACCTCATCCTCACAGAGAAGAGATTAAGCAGAGCTCTGTCTATATCAGAGTCGGACACTTTCCCCTTCAAAACAGCAGATTTTGTGTAATTCCCCAAATATGAACCACAATTAACATCCATTCCTACATTCAAACACCAAAAAGAAAATAACCATCAAATCAATGCAAACTTTTTACTTTCAATTGATCAAATTAAACACAAACACAAACCAGCTTTGAGCACATCTGCAACCGCCTCTTCATCCGATTTCGCATAGTGCTGCTGCTGATAGAGAAGCGAAACGGCATCACAATCCGAGGTAATGTACCTATACGAACCCCACGAGCAACGTTAAAACACACCAAATCATAACAACGCGAAACAAAACAAAAGAAATCAAAATATCCTCACCCTTCAAACCCCCACTCTCCGCGAGCAGTCTTCGTGAGCAGATCATAATCCGCACAATTTGGGACCCCGTTGACAAGATTATACGCGCACATGATCCCACTCGCCTTCCCCTCCTCGATACAGCTCCTAAACGGGGGCTGGTACGTATCAGCCATATCCTGCTTCGTCACCTACAAAAACCACACCAAACCTCCATCAATCAATCCACAAGATAAATACACCCACAAACAAGACTAGACTATGAATTACTTGAGCATTGAATGTGAAGCGATTATATCCTTCCCATCGGTCAAGATCATAGGCGGTGAAGTGCTTGCAACACGCGGACACTTGGAGGTGGCCATCTTTGAGGGCCCCACCCTCAAAGGAGTCCCCTTGGAGGCCCCTCACGAACGACGTGGCATACGTGCCCGTGAGCAACGGGTCCTCCCCGGGGGTCTCCTGCCCGCGGCCCCACCGTGGGTCCCGGAAAATGTTGATGTTGGGCGACCAGAAGGTGAGGCCGATCGCCTGCCCCTCGTTGTAGATGGCTCTCGCCTCCATGCCGATCACCTACGAATGCAATAACCATATTTCTTGTAACATTTCATTAACTCCAATTCTCTTATATTTGCTTCATTAGTATGTTCAACTGAACATTTCATGGTTGTTACATGTTTGTACATGACATAGGACTCAAAAATTGCTGCAAACACACACACACACATTAAATATGGTTACTCCCAAAATTCTAGACTGGAAATCAAATGTATTATAGTTTAATTAGCAAAAATTAGATCATCATTCATTGCTCTGTTCCCACTGTTGCTTAGCCTTTTGATTTCTGGTTATATTCTAGTACTGTAATTTAATTTTGAAATTCTTTCCTGTTTTAGCTGCCAATCTGTGATATACATCTTTGTACATGAAAAATTTATAACATAGAACTGAAAATGCAGCAAACACACACACGAACACCAACATCAAATTATCTAAGTATGGCTAATTACTCCCAAATTTTAACTAAATTAAAAAAAAATATATACACCTATTTTATTAGTCATTTGACTCACATTTCACATGGCCTTCAATTTCTGGCTTTGTTGCAAAACTCTTTCCTATTTTTGCCTCTAAATTTATTACACTTGTATAATTAAATTTCTCTGCACAATAACCTTAATAAACTAGTACTTAAAACTGTGACCCACACACACCCAAAAAAACTTCTATATTTTATATTGAAGTTTAAAGGCAGGGAGTGATGGAAGTTAACAATGTGCAGACACAAAAATCCAATCTTTGACTATTATTTAACCATTTTCCACAAAAATATTAGTGCCCACAAAGATCAATTTGGCATTACACGAGAAAAACGAATATAACTCTAACCCAATCCTCTGTTTTCTTCACTTAAAATACTCACAATCACCTTCTCCAAAATTCAAGAATCACATCTTGCTTAGAAAAAAAAATTCAATCTTTTCAACACCCCACATCTCATTTTCCACCCACCAACCATATTCAACTCCCAAAAAAAAAAACACACACACACACACACACTCACAAAAACACAGTAAAAAAATGTACTAACCTTAGCAATCTGATACCATAGATGGGGATCGAATGTGGAGGCCGTGAGGATGACCTGAGGGAAGCTGGTGGCGGCGGTGACGGCGCCGTTAAAGGTGACGCCGTTCTCGACGCCGGTGGCGACGGCGACGCCATGCAGCGCCTCCGACCACCACTGGTAGTAGGGGACGCCGAGCCGGGGCACGGCCGCGGCCTTGTTCACGAGCTGCGAGATCTTCTCATCGAGCGTCAGCCGCGAGATGAGGTCGCGGGCCCGCGCCCCGACGGGGAGCCCCGCGTCGCAGAACGGGTACGATGGTCTAGTTGGTGGAGCGGCCGACGATCCGCATGAAAATGGCGGGAGATTTGATTTGGATTGGATTGGTGTAATTGGGAATAATGTGATGGAAATTATGAGATTGAGAGCTAAATTATGGATAATGTGTCTCATTTTTTTAATTTGATTTTTTGGGGTATGGTTTGATGAAATTATTGAGGGGGGAGAAATGAGGCCATGGAGTAACATGTGATGTGGGGGACTATCTTTATATTGGGACAAAATGGAACAAGGTGGGTTCGAGTAGCTTTCCATTTACTAAAATTGACTATTTTTTTGTTTTTAAGATATTTATAAAAGTTATTTGAATATGGGAAATGAATTATGAAAAACGAATATGTATATGTTGTTTTTTTTTTTGATAAATTAATGCAGAAATTTAAAGGCCGCGTCACAGAAAACTCGAACCCGAGACCTTTGACCTCGAGCATTAACCTCTTACTATTAGGTCAACACACACACATATATGTTGTTTTATTTCGAAGCGTGGTGGTGATTTGAAATGGGCATTTTGCGGGTGCTGCATTGCTTTCTTCATATTTGTTAAAAAGGAAAATAGGAATGTAATTTGGTTAGGTGAGGAAAGGTTAATTAAATTTAAAAAAAAAAATAGTAAATCGATGTTCCATGTTTGTTACTTAGATTTGACATCGGATCTTTTCTTTCTTCTTGTTTGTATTTTACTTGAGTAAGTGAGAACTGTTGGAAATTGGAATCGTAAGGTCAAAGTGACCTTTGACCAGATTACAAGTGTAATATTAAATTATATTGGATCGAGCCATATTTAGATGATCTTAAATATTTTTGCATTCTCAAAATATGATGAGCGAGAAATAATGGATTAAAATTTGTCATTATGAGATATAGAAATCAGCATGAATAATTTAATATTTATTTCACATTTGATTAATAACCATCATTAATTATCTATATAAGTGGATTCATACATGTAATAAATTATGTACACGAGTGAAGGGTTGTGAAGCCCACACTCTCATCGATGCCGCCGCCGCTCGCCTTGGCTGCGTGCAGACTCACGGGGTCCGTGGTCCACGGCAGTGGACTTGGATCTTGGCTACTTAGGTCCTATGGTTTTGTTTAGTATCTTTATATTTCAATCCGTATTATTTTCGTGTACTCTCAATTTTTTAATATTTCTGTTTCATCTGTAATAGCTCAAGTAAATATCACAATGTTATAGTAGTTGGTACTTAGATTTCAATGACCACAAACATTATAGCAAATTCAACCACAACATTTACCACATTTCAAATAGCAAGCCAAATTACAATTTATTCCATAGTCATCAAGCTGCATATAACTTTTAACAATTTGACAATTCTTTTGTCAAAACTTTATGCTTATAGGATACTCCTCATCTCCTACAACTAAACTCCCATCACCTGCCTCAATCACCATCTCTCCCTCTTCACTGGCCCTACTAAAATGCTCACAAGGACTCACCCGAAACTCGACGCTCACCTTCTCCTTGGCGTCAGTCCTAACTGTCTGAAACCCAACAAGTTGTCTCGTCGGGCTGCTACCACCACCTTGAGTGTGGTGAAGCTTTAAAATCGAGCTTGTGTTGGCTCACTGTGACAATCTTGTAGGAATAGTTTGAGTAGTTGAGCTCGTAGCCGAATTCAAACACTTTCTCGCCTTTGTAGAATCGATAGGTGCGCCCTGGGTAGCCGGACGAGGGATCGGCCCTCATTCGCATATCGGTCATAGGTATATTGATGAAATCTTGTGGATACCAAGTCGTAGTCAACCTTCCACATAATACAAGAAACAGCAATTCACAACATTAGTCACATTTCATTCTTGAATTATTAATTAAGATCTAAATGTCAAGTTTCATATTTTTTACCTGGATTATAGTCACCAAATATGATCTCAGCAATTGCTTTCCCTCCTGCCTGACCAGGATAGCCAGCCCACAAAATGCTCCCGATTTTCGCCTCGGTTTTTTTTGCGAATGAAACATCAATCGGCCCTCCACAGAGCAACACCAACACGATGGGCTTCTTAGCCGCCTTGGCACGCTCATGATCAAGCTCTGTTGTTTCCCCGGTAGCACCAAGTCGTCGCGATCAAGCTCTTCCCTCTCACGATCTTGATTAAGTCCCATCACCAAAAAGACGTAGTCCATCGATTTCGCAAGCTCAACAGCTCTTTCAACACTAGCAGAAGTGCAATTGATGGTGTCACAGCCTTGATCAAACTTGACGTCTCCAACATAGCTCATTAGCCCTTGGAGTGGGGTCACGGTGGTGCAAGGCGGCCCCGCGTAGTTTCCGAGGAGCGTCTTGGAAACATTCGCATTCGGGCCTATGACTGCAAGAGACCTCATCGGCCTTGGATAGCGGCAACAGATTACCCTCGTTTTTCAACAGGACTATCCCCTGTCGGGCCACCTCCAACGCCAGCTCCTGGTGCTCGGGCGTGCAGATATCTGCACGCCCGAGATTCCCGTAGATTAGGCCACGTCGGTCCCCGTTGAAGAGGCCCAACCTCATCCTCACAGAGAAGAGATTAAGCAGAGCTCTGTCTATATCAGAGTCGGACACTTTCCCCTTCAAAACAGCAGATTTTGTGTAATTCCCCAAATATGAACCACAATTAACATCCATTCCTACATTCAAACACCAAAAAGAAAATAACCATCAAATCAATGCAAACTTTTTACTTTCAATTGATCAAATTAAACACAAACACAAACCAGCTTTGAGCACATCTGCAACCGCCTCTTCATCCGATTTCGCATAGTGCTGCTGCTGATAGAGAAGCGAAACGGCATCACAATCCGAGGTAATGTACCTATACGAACCCCACGAGCAACGTTAAAACACACCAAATCATAACAACGCGAAACAAAACAAAAGAAATCAAAATATCCTCACCCTTCAAACCCCCACTCTCCGCGAGCAGTCTTCGTGAGCAGATCATAATCCGCACAATTTGGGACCCCGTTGACAAGATTATACGCGCACATGATCCCACTCGCCTTCCCCTCCTCGATACAGCTCCTAAACGGGGGCTGGTACGTATCAGCCATATCCTGCTTCGTCACCTACAAAAACCACACCAAACCTCCATCAATCAATCCACAAGATAAATACACCCACAAACAAGACTAGACTATGAATTACTTGAGCATTGAATGTGAAGCGATTATATCCTTCCCATCGGTCAAGATCATAGGCGGTGAAGTGCTTGCAACACGCGGACACTTGGAGGTGGCCATCTTTGAGGGCCCCACCCTCAAAGGAGTCCCCTTGGAGGCCCCTCACGAACGACGTGGCATACGTGCCCGTGAGCAACGGGTCCTCCCCGGGGGTCTCCTGCCCGCGGCCCCACCGTGGGTCCCGGAAGATGTTGATGTTGGGCGACCAGAAGGTGAGGCCGATCGTCTGCCCCTCGTTGTAGATGGCTCTCGCCTCCGTGCCGATCACGTATGAATGCAATAACCGTATTTCTTATAAACTTTCATTAAATTAAATGTCTAACATTGTTTCAATCCTTTTCTATTTGCTTCCTTAGTATATTCAACTAAACATTTCATGGTTGTTACATGTTTGTACAATGCATAGGACTCAAAAATTGCTGCAAAAACACACATACACACTTATCAAATATGGCTAATCCAAAATTATCATTTAAATTTGAAAAATCTTTTCTACATTAATTTTTTAGCTACAAATCCGTTACTTATTTTCACTGTTGTTACACACACGTTCGTACATGAAAACCTTATAACATACACAAACACCAAATTTCTAAGTATGGTTAATTACTCCCAAATTTCAACCAAAAATCCAATTTTTTACTCTTATTTAACCATTTTCAACAAAAAAAAAAAGAAAAAAGTGCCCACAAAGACTAATTTGTCAATATACGAGAAAACCAATCTAACTCCAACCCAATCCTCTGTTTCTCAACTAAAAATACTTATACTCACCTTCTCCAAAATTCAATAATCACATCTTCCTTAAAAAAAAATCAATCTTTTCAAGGTCTCACATCCTCATTTTCACACACCATTTCGATTCAGCTCCTTAAAATTTTTAAAAAAAAAAAAACAAAAAAAAAAAAAAACAAAAAACAAAAAAACAAAAAAAGAAATGTACTAACCTTAGCTATCCGATACCATAGATGGGAATCAAATGTGGATGCGGTGAGAATGACTTGAGGGAAGCTGGTGGCGGCGGTGACGGCGTCGTTAAAGGAGACCCCGTTCTCGTAGCCAGGGAAGACCGCGACACCATGCAGCGCCTCCGACCACCAGTTGTAGTAGGGGACGCCGAGTCGGGGCACGACCGCGGCCTTGTTCACGAGCTGCGCGATCTTCTCGTCCAGCGTCAGCCGCGAGACGAGGTCGCGGGCCCGTTCCCCGACGGGGAGCCCCGTGTCGCAGAACGGGTACAATGGTCTAGTTGGTGGAGTGGCCGACGACCCGCATGAGAATGGCGGGAGATTTGATTTGGATTGGATTGGTGTAATTAGGCATAATGTGATGGGAATTATGAGAGCTAAGTTGTGGATAATGATGTGTCTCATTTTTTATTTTTTGGGGGGGGGGGGGGTTTAGTGTATGGTTTGATGAAATTATTGATGTAGCTAGTACATGTGATATGGGCACTATATTTATAGTGGGACAAAATGGGAAAAATGGTGGATTTGAGTATCTTTTCATGTACTAAAATTGACCTGTTTTTCAAAGAAATTTAGAAAAGTTTTTCAATGGGGTGACTAAATTACAAAAATAAATATCTACATGTTTTATTTTGAAGGATGATAGTGACATGTCGTCGTTTTTAGTACCCCTTCACTCAAACAACATAACGTCAAGTGGTTTTAGTACCCCTTTAATCAAGCGATAGCTGCCATGGTTTTGGCCGGAAGTCAATAGTATCATGAACAAAATCAGATTAAGTTAAAAGTTGGTAATATACACGCAGATTTGTGAGCTGGTGTGCAAAATGAAATTTTTGATAAAGTCTAGTAATTTATATGTTATTTCCTCTTTATTTTCTATTTTTGAGATATTTAGAAAAGTTTTTCAATAGGGTGGTAAATAAATTACAAAAATATTGAATATCTGAGGTGCTGCATTGCTTTCTTGACATTTGTGAAAAAGAAAAGGAACATAGGAACGTAATTTCCTGTTGGGAAAATATATGTAAAGTGTTATAATGTTTTAATGATCCCAAAACCTCCTGATATGCCTTAGAATTTGTCT